>JAQIVE010007171.1:0-10739 GCA_034698285.1 Sminthurinus bimaculatus
AAGAAATTTTTTGTGTAGTGCGTTTCAAAAAAGTGTCGCAGACCCGTTGTCTCGGGAATACACAAAAATCATGAATGTATATATTAATTATTAATTTAATGTATAATGTTTAAAAGTTCAATCGTACTTGAAAGTTATGTACGTAATTGGAACTTCTCGTTTTGAAATTATTATCTGGACGCTTGTTTATAGACAAAATACTTTATCCTTTATTCATAATGTTTTGAGGTTTTAACACACATATTCTCTGTTTTGCTTTTCCTTATTTAGATAATCTTTCCATTTGTTTGGCAATGTCCGTACATACCTCTTTGCCCACTACAACTCTGTGCCGTGTTGCAAGCTCCCGTTCCGTTTTTAATCGGCGTGGACTCAAGATTTTTTGATCTTTATGAACTACCTCAAGATGTTACATGTATAGATTTAGATACGAGCACTGTTACAGTGTAAGTAAACTATAAAAACTAATTATTCTAAAATATCTACAGCAGATTATACTTACTCATCGGGCTTGTTTTACAAGTCTATGCTATACATATACACTGCATAAATTTATTATTCATAATTTTAAATGTCTTTTTGGGTTTGTGTAAAATACAGGAGCGAAGACAAGCGTAGCGTACTGAATGTAAAATTACTAGCCAAAAAGCCTGCAAGAACCTTAAAGCATACATTAGAGATTCTTCAAGATAAAGTTAACTATTTGAGCCGCGCAAACCTGTCGAAAAGTAGAGCTGATCCGCACAACAGTATGGAACTAAATTTTCAGTTGAAAAGACGGGAGAGAATGTTGGAGCTGGAAATTCAGGAAGCTTTTCTCCGTTTCATGACCAGCGTTTTGAAAGGATATCGATCGTATCTTATTCCTATTACAAAGTCACGGAGTGTCGGAGCAACGGACGCATCGTCATTGTTTGACTTGAAGGTATAATATGCACTTACGGCCTTAAATAGGGAAAGTTAACTTTCTCATTTGTATTCATGAATTCATGCAAAAGTTTGTTCTCTTAATTATGACTGCAGTTTAAAATATTATCACCTTTTTCTTTTTAGGGATTCTTAAACTCGAGAGATAAAAATTATCAAAAGTTTTACCAGCTAATGGTATGCTCAACTGTATTGTATTTTTTTAATGTTATGTATAAAAACGTCAACTTAGCTACGAGCTATAATGACTCCATAATTAATTGTATTCCTTTTTTTATGTGTTTTACTTTGATAGTGTCCTACCCAAATGTTTATTCGGTTTATAGAAGAGCGTTCTTTTGTATCCGATAATGACACGGGATTAGCTTTCTTTGATGAATGTATTGATAAGGTACATAAAAGACTATAACCTATAACCTAACATGAATAATCATTTGAAAAATGTTTTATTTCAGATCAATAACCTGACGAATTTTTATGTTCTTTATTTTTGAAGGACTGTCAAGATAATAGTGACACATTAAGACTCCTTGATCTAAATGAAAGTACTCAAAGTGATCGTACAGTTTTTGTCATGCCACCAGAGGCAACTGGACTTCCGCCAAATCAGCGTTACTCTTACAACTCAGTATTTAAATTAAATGAAAGTTTATTTGGAAACCAAAAACTAAAATCCGGTTCACTAGATAGAGTACAGCGGAATGATATCTCAGCACCTGGGAGTCCCGTTGCTCGTAGAACTAAACAGGAAATTAAGTCAGCACAGAAAAACGCAAAGTTGTATTCAGAAACACCAATGCAATGGGCTAAATATTTAATGTCAACTTGTTATAGGTACTTTATGAGCACGGATTTATAATAATTTATAATTAATTCCATGAATATTCCTTATGTCTGATGATGTATTGGAAATGGAAACAACTTGGAAAAACTGGTCTTTTTCATGCCGTTTTTTATTCTTTTCCAGTTTGTGGTTTATCCACCTTCCTAGTTATTTGACTGTAGCCTCTTCTAAGCATATGGCTTTATGCTTGGCTTATGAAATGTTAATAAGAATGGCAAAGAATCGAATTCAACCTGCTGATGAGGTTTGCTATAGAGTAGTGATGCAGCTTTGTGGTTTGTACAGTCAACCAGTTATAGCCGTCAAAGTTAGTACCCATTTTTAAATTAAAATTTAATGCATTTTCATGTTATTTTTTTCTCTGATCGTGTAATCCTTAATAATGATTTATTTTTTATAAATTATTATGAAATAAAATGCCAATTCATAGTATTTAAAATCATTTATTATACAGGTCTTATTTGAAATGAAGCGATGGGGTATAACACCAAATGCTATTACATATGGTTTCTACAATAAAGCTGTTTTAGAAGCACAGTGGCCATCAAATGTATCGAATTCAAGTCAATTAATGTGGAATAAATTAAGGTATGCTATGCAAACTGTAAATGTTATGTTATGTTTTTTTAAACATGTTTAATAGTGTTTTTTATTTCAATTTGATTCAATTTACTCACATCGATATTGTTGCCTTTGTATGCAGAAATGTCATAATTGGTGCTGCAAAGTTTCGTGCTGCTGGACGTCAATGTCAACGCCGACTATCTCAATCTATAGATGACGTCGACCATATCTCAACTGGAAGTGGAGCTTCCACTTCGTCTCAAACCAAGCAAACACAACTATTGTCTCAAAAGGTCACATCGACAACCCTTACTCCGACTAATAATAGTAATATTACTAATAACTTAACGCAAGGAGACTCAAGTACTCAAAATATGCCAGCTCGAATAAGTTCCTCTTCAGACATTGGATATGGTTCAATGCATGAGCAAAAAGTTACGGACACGGAAACTGAGCCAGATGAAGAAAATACTGCAAGCAACAATAATAATGACAATAATACAAGTGTTGTTGGTAATGGAAAATCAAGTGGTGGTAGTGGTAGATTTTGGGGTAAGATGGGTCAAAGCCTCGACCAGTGGGTAAAAACTGGTGTAAATTCAACCCTAGAATCCCTAGCAACAGTGGCATCATTAGCAAGTGATACCAGTTACTATAGTCCTGGTGGTCTTATAATGTCCGGATACAAAGGAGACTATTTATCAAGGGATGAGGATGATGATGAATATAGTGACGGAGATGAATATGATATTCAGCAGCATCAACAGCAACAACAAAAGAAGATGGCAGTTCATAGATGTCTTGATTTTGGAGATGATCAAAAGCAAAACGAACAGAAAATCGACACCTTAAAGTTGATTCGGTCAGTTAGTTTTGGGAATGACACTCAAATTATGAGCAAATTAAAAGAACTAAAGCAAGATCTTGTGAAGGGAAACGGAAATATTTTTAACACTACCAGTACACCTAATACCTCAAGTTCTAGCCGTAATCCTGCAAATAAAGTGATGCCAACTACATCTGTAAGTTCTTCACAAATCGAAACAGGGAAGTTATTGTCAAGTAATAAAACACGAAACGGGAGTGAAGAGTCGGATGGATCCCTAGAGACAAAAGTGAATCAGTTTTACGAGGGGAATTCTCGTGAGGCTTCAATTGAAAAAAGTCAATCCTCTCCCTCACGTGAAGTTACACCAGTAAAAGAGGAACACGAAGAAGAATTATTACAATCTGGAACTGTACTACCCCCAGTACCAAAATCTCCCTCGATTCAAATTAAATATCGGGAAAATCTAACAAGTAAAGATGTATCTCCCTGTTCACCAGCTAGAACTCCAGTCACACAAAATGACCCTCTTGGGGCTTTGAGTCATCCTCCAAGTCCGCAGCGTAACAATAGTAAAAGCACTCCACCACTTAAGAATAGCAGTCATGCCTTGTCATCAAGTCAATCAAATATAAGAGATTCCCCTAAAAGAGCCTGTAGTGAAGGACATATTATGGCTCCTCATATGTCAGGGGGGAATCATAATGGTGGTAAAGATTTGAGTGGGACTGGATTTGCTTCAAAGTCTTTTCACCGTTCATCAACTCTACCCAATTATTCTTGCCTTATTAATGCTGGTGGTAATGGATCGCCAACTCCAAACGAAGAGAAAAATTTAGTGTCCTATTCCGGTCTAGGAGGTGGAAGTACTACAAATGTTGTCTCCAGTCTTACAGCAATAAGCTCTAGCTTAAAGAATCCATTTGGGTAAATCATTTTACATAATATGTATAATGTATAATGTATACCTTCATTGTCTATTATTCTCATAAATCACAGCATTAATACGTATAACATACAAATCTTAATACATATGTATGCCCAACAGTTTTGTTTCATTTTTAACATTATTTACTTGATTTTAGTAATACTGAATTAATGATTTTGTTTTTTAAATGTAGAAGATACAGTCCAGCTAGACTGAGCTTGAGAAAAGCTGGAACTTCGTTAATTGAATCAACGATTGGGGGAAAGAAAGCTGAAGCTTTAATGGAAGGATTCAATCAATTTAAATCTGTAGCAGCAGTGACTGCCAAGAAGAAATTAGATGAGTTTAAAGAGGCAATCGGCAATAACAATTATCCACCTGGCAGGACGGGACCATTTGGTGGTGATGACTATCGTGATTCCGGTGATTTACTTGATTGGGAAAATCCTGAACAGGCAGCGTCTAATCAATGGGCCAGCGTCTCTGACTCTTACCTTGATCAACTTTTTACAGCCGACGGCTCAACTCGGGCTAGTTTTAGCACGACTGAAATAGGACCTAGTCACGGTAATTTTGACTGAATTACTATTAGCAATGTACATATGTAGGTGTAGTAGTGCATACGAAATACATTTTAATGGCATTGTTTTATGCTCTTTTAGATGATACGCCATTATCAAGTTCTACACAGTCATTATTACTGCCTGAAAGTGGGAAAGGAGTATCGGCAAATTCAAAGAAAGATCGTCAACCCATTGCTATTAATATTAGCATGACAACTTGTTCCGTTTGTCACAGCTGTTCGTCATTACTTTTTGATGAAGAAATAATGGCTGGATGGAGTGCTGAGGACTCTAATCTCAATACAAGGTAATGTTTGTTTCATACATTTTTACTTTAAGTATTTTTAAAATTATATTTCATTATTCATTGCTTGTGTTATTTATTTCAACTGTATCCTTATGCTTTAAAATAAAGACATTGCTTAACTGGAATTCAGGTTGCATAATTTGAAAAATTTTCCTTTCAACTTGCAGGTGTCCACATTGTAAAAAATGGGAAGTCCCATTTTTAGAAGTTTTAATCAAAGACTACCGACATTATCCCATGCCCTTATTTAATCCAGCCCCTTTAACGTCTGCCCCGAGTTTAGATAGCGTAAATAGTATACCGAGTCATTATCGACGAACTTCTATCAATCCAAATCTGGTCACAAATAGTTCCAGCCAACAAAATACTGCTAATAATAAAGAGGCTGCAACAGAAGCAAACGAAACCAAAGATACATGCAATAAATTAGGAGTTCCAAATCATTCAAAATCTTTCAAATCAAGTGAAATTGACGCCTTGTTAAATACTAGTGGCATGGAGAGTGTATCAAACTGTGTAAATGGAGAGTCCCCTTGTTTAGACCCCCTAGGAGTTCTTGAAGAGAGAAGTCGAAGAAGTAGCCCAGAACCGGAAGAAATCCCTAACAATACTACCAACTGCAATTTAACATTAGGACAAACTTCATTACTTACTGTTCCTGGAGAGGAAGATAAAATGTCTCAAAAATCTGTACCCATTGAAATTTTAAATGGTGTTAATGCAGAACCTGTTATTGTCCCTTATTTGAGTCCCCTTGTGTTACGAAAAGAACTAGAAAATGTTTTGGAACAAGAAGGAGATTCGTGTCTTGTACAGTGTCGTTTTGTTGATGAGCACCCAATCATTTATTGGAATTTGGTATGAAAATTTAAAGATTGCTTTCATAATGTTTAAAATCTTTTTAAATCATTTTAAAAATTATTTCAGATAGGTATCATAGTATAAATAAAATAGTGATAAATAATTTTCAAAACTCTATTTAGGTTTGGTTTTTTCATCGTGCAAATTTGACAAGTCATTTGAAGGGACTGACACTACTGGCAAAATCTATCAAGCCTAATGTGTCAGTTAAGAAATATAATACAGAATCTGGTGAGCTGATTGAAGGCGAACAAGAGCCGTTTGCAGTTCATTCGTCATGGGATTCATCGGACCATCGTAATGTCAAGGTTGGTCACTTTCCATTTTATTTTTATGTATAGAACATAATACATAATACTTGACTGCTAGAGACTGAAAAATAACTTGTATGTTTGATTTCATTTTTAGATCGAATGCTTGTGGGACAATCCCAAGTTTTATGCCCAATTTGGAACTCCATTGTATGTCCAATGGCAAAAAAACCAAAAAGATCGAGAATTAAACAAGACTGAAAGCGATATTTCGAACGAAACTAACACTAAGACAAATAAGTAAGTTGTTTTTAACAAGTACCGGAGAAAAAAAAATGCTCTATGAGGTTCTAAGTGATACCATCGAAAAGAGGGGGTCGAAATTAGGAGAAAACCGTTTCCGCACGATCAGGAATTCCACGGCACGACCCTTTCTCACCCACCCGAACATAGGAACCCGGCAAATGAATTTTTCCATGTTAATAGAAAAAACTTTGAATTCAACGTATTTTAGGGTAAAAAATTATGGAGAATTCGAATCTGAAGTCAGATTTTGCATAAAAAAAAAATTTTTTTCGACCTTTTTTCTAAAAGTTTCGAACCCTTCTTACGACTGGTATATTTCACCCACCCTCGGAGAGCACTTGTTTGTATAATGTTTTTTTATATTTTAGTGTAGGTACTACACTCTGATTGAAGTAATCGTAATTTGCGCATACATTTTGTTGTATGTGTGTAACGTTTTGCATGGTTTTTAATGTGTTTTAGTGTTGTTTGTATAATAATGAAATTAAAAAATTAACAACTTGAATTTGCTATTATTAACAACTAATGTAATCAATTGTTTCAGGTTAATGCAAGATATAGTAAAAAGTGTTGCCCGAAACGAGCTATCACAAATATGCCCTCGTCTGCTATTTTTTCACTGGAAAGAAGGAAAGGGAGGTCGTCATTATCCAGTTTATAGAGATATCCTGTTTCTTGCTCTCACGGCCGGCGGAAAAGAGTCGCTAGATTCTTGTAAGTATACATGGCAAAAAGTTCATATCACTGATTAAGTATCTAATGGAAGTTCAACTATAAAAAATAGTGACAGATTTTCAGATTTTGATCTGTAGTCTGAAATTGTTTTTATAATAATGAAGAATGATTGAAGAACACTCACTCGTTTTTGTTTTCTCTTGTCCGTTTTTGTTTGCGAAATAATACATTGATACCTTGTGACAAAGATCTCTCAAGAGACACTAAAAGTTTTTTACCCACTGTAGGTAGATTTTGTTGTTATGTATGAAACGTTTGCCACATTAAATAACTAAACTAAGTAAACAATTTTTGTAAAAACAGAGAACTCTGTATCAGTGTGTATTATTAATGTATAATCAACTGTTTACCCGAGTGATTTAGTTGATGGTTTTGAATTTGAACTACATCTGCAATCTACACATTAAATTTATTTACTATAATCACCTAATATCATTCAAGCGTCCAACAATACTATTGGGAGTTTTACATATTCTGACATTGTAGATATGTAATATTTTATGTTCTTGCTGTTTTTGTGTTTCAGATGGCTATGGATTTGATAGAGAATATCGTGATGTGTACAGTCGACTACGTAATAGCGAAGAACAAGAGCAATTTGAGGTCGGTGATATGCCTCCATCCGATTCGGCCATATTCTGCCGTCGTTTTTTCCGTGAATTGCAATTACAATTGTCTTAAATTTTGATCGAAAAGTTAGTGCAGTTAAATTAGAACGTCATACCAAGAAAGTAGATGACAATATGAATTTTCGATTGTTATAAAGATTTATTTAGAAACATGGCTGTAATACTTTATACTTTACATCCATATTACAACTACTCAAAAAATAAATATTATAAGAGCATAAACCAAATTTTTATACATATTATCAGTTAAATAACTTTGTGTTCGAATGGAATTGTATAGGGGAAAAAGTAGCATGATCGTCATTATTATTATTACTACTATGCCCGTTATAATAATTAAAGAGAAATTTAATCATAAACTATCAAACTTAAATTTTATCAATCATGATACACTTTACAATATTAATAATACGAATTACGAGGAAGCTTTACTATTATATTATATATCTACGTTGCTACATTATATTACGAAAAGATTAATCTCAAGCAATTACTGTTATTATTAATGATTACAACATTGAAATTAAAGCAAACATAACTACTAAACTAAAAATATATTTAAGCAACAATAATATTATTATGTACCTATATTGTTATTAAGTTTTTCTAGCTGTTTGTAATATACATTAATCTAGGTTTAGAGAAAAAATAGATAAAACTAATACATACAAGATTTAGAAATAATTTAGTTAACGATCTGTATTACGAAGAAAGATAAATTGTTTTTTATATTTAGTTATCTTGTTCTTTGTAGTTTATAGTTTATTAGTTATTATGTAGGTAGAAAATCAAGTCGTAAAAATTATCTTATAGTTATTGTTACGAATCTAATATGCCGAAAAAAGGAGAAGAAAATAGACATAATAAATAAGGTAAGCCAGGCAGTATATGAGCCTTTTGTGCTACTTTTTCTTTAGCTAGTTTCAATTAATTTTTCCTTATTGCACGAAAAAAGTGTAACAGGTTTAAACAGGCATGTTATCAAAGCTGCAAAAAGTATATTATTATGACACAAGTTGTGTATAATATTATTATGTTTTGTGATAAAGATAAAGATGTAGTAATATAAACAGGTTTGATATATTATACTAAATCGAAAGTAAATATTTGCCTATCGAATCAATAGTATCGATTGTGATTAAGGTATTAAACAGCAAAGATATTTGTTGCTTAATATTTAATACTTTACTTTAGTAAGTGAGCCTAAACGAGAAAAAATGACGAACAATAATCAGTCTTTTATGATTCATATCATTCTGTTTTTCGAAAGTTTGTAGAACTAAAATTAAACTAATTATTACTTAATTCTTGATTAGTAGAAGATGAACACGTTATTTTTAAAAATCATGTAGACATTGTTTTTTTGGTGTAACGTCTTCTTTTTTTGTAACCGTGATCGTTTAGTATGTTGCGTTGACAGTATTTAATGGTCAGTAAATTCATATTTACTTATATTATATTATATGAAGAGTTATTAAATTAATGTATTTTCACATATTATACATGTTACATAATGTATAATGTATGAGCCAGATAAATAGAAATTGTAAGAAACTATTAATCCAGGAAGATTTATGCATTTAAATATTGTACTACTATAATATGAATAACAACAATACTACTACTACTAATAATAATAATAATATTAATAAGTGTTTCATTAGAAAAAAACCTTTTTGGTAATCTCGTAATACCAGTGTATTATCTATTATCATATTGATATTTGGGATTGATAGCATGCATTTATTTTGTATAAGGACAACGCGTGTACACATTGTTTTAGTACATTCAATTTAATGGTAATAATAAGGAAATATGTAGCTACAATATTAAAGCACATGCATAAATACGAGAAAACGAAAATTGTGGTTGAGAAAAATTCCGAAAACGCAAGAGGTTGTAATAATAATTCTTTGTGTCTAGAAGAAAAATAAACTTGTGCTATAAAACGCTTCTCTGTATCTCGATAAAATATCTTTATTCCAGGGACTATGAAATTTATATAAATCTAATCAAATCTAATGTAACACATATATGCATGAAAAAATTACTACAATAACGAAAACAAAAGATACATCTGCAAAATTTTATCGGGAATCGAAAATATAATCGTATTAAATACATATTATAATATTCAAGAGTTATGGCGAGTGAGATATATTTCAATATTACTAAAATTATCTAAAATAACGGGGTGCAATAACAATAATGTTGTGTATTTTACATGTGTAGTATTTATAAAATGTATGTTATTACAATGAAAGCTGTTGCATATTTACTTACGATTTACAATGATTGAACAGTGCATATTAGACGTTTTACATTTTTAGTACAGTACTGTTTTCCTTTCTGACCTAAAAAAATGAAATCACTAAATTTTTATCAATACTAGATATTATACCCATGCATATTATCAATTGTTATTGGTAATATTAATCAATCTTCAAAATTTATACATATTGTTCCTTATATCAATGTTTAATATCTATTGCTGGTATTATGCATGCATACAAAACACAACATTTACATATTGAAACATTGTCTGTAAAATTTGTTATTTATATTCAATCAACTGCGCTAAATAAACTAAAAAGTCAATGTCCATACATGTGTAAAAGTTTGCGTTTTACAAATTATTACAACATAATATCCATGTTATTGCCACTCGAGAGCAGTTTATTAACCTTAATCCACTTCTTGAGTACAAGAAGTACCTATGTACATATGTATTTACACGCTACAAAATATAGTTCATCAGTCATCAGTGTTATTCATTATCCATGCATAATTAACCAGGAACATCTTCATTTTAAGCAAGTAAAATTTTACGGGCGTGTACTCCATACTCTTCGAATTTGTTAACGCTTTTATCCTATCATTGATAGAATAAAAGCGACAGTGGTTGAACCTCAACATTTAAAAGTGACACATTTATAAAAAACAAAAACATTAAAAAAAAGCTGGACATTACAACATATTCAATACCCCGATGAGACTT
>JAQIVE010007172.1:0-10736 GCA_034698285.1 Sminthurinus bimaculatus
TTTCAAATCTTCATTAAAATGTACTTTTAAACTCGTTTTATCGTCCAAAAGTAATTGAAACTTGTGTAAAACTGTCTGGCCTTTCTTTTTTGTACAGACATCACCCACTTTAACCAAATGGATAAAAAGTTATTCCTGATTTTAAAGGTGGATCATTTTTGGCGGTGGATCAAATTTGGGCGACTCTCCCCTATGTACTTATATTTGTGTATGATGCATGTACTCGGAATGAAATAAAATTTATAGATGCAACATAACATACAATACAATTGGAAATGGCCTTGAGCATTCCCAACCAACTTCTAACTATTCTATCTAATAATACTGATATTCTGTTGAGGAGCAAGCAGTGCAACTTTAGATACTTATACTTTAGAAACTGATACTTCAATAAATTATATCAGTCCAGCCAAGTTAATGTTACAGTATTATTTGCGCGCTGATGATATTACTGTGACTATTACGGACCTATGTACTACCTTCATATTGTACAGTACATACATATCGTGAACCTGTTCGATATTCCTTTTATGGAAGTATTCTGTGCATGTATATTATACACTATACATTATACCTTATACACAGCTCACATATTTGTATCGACTATTGACAGTGATGAAACGTGAGCAACTATTTAGCTAATGGGGCTGAATATAATTCCAAAAGTCATTCTCGAGTCGCAGTTCATAAACACAACCAGAAGTATTACTTTTGGTCTTTACGAGGAAATATAAATATGTAATATATTATGTATTTTATAGCATAAGCAAATACATACATATAAACAGGAGCTGGACGATTGAATATACGTGTCACATGTTTAATTAAACGTGAAACATTGCTAATGTTTGCCCTTTTACCTTTTGCCGCTGTTTACTATGTTCCTTTATTCACTCTTCACTCCTTTACACATCTAACAACAATGCCAAGTCATCCTGCGGGAATACAATCTCGTCAAAGCTTCTCATCACAAATGCTTAGCTACAGTAGACCGTAAAAGAAGCTAACATGGTTTTATTTTGCGCAAAATGGAAAAATATTGGGATTGGGTCAGCCATAAGTCACAAGTCATGTTATAAATATTTATACTTATAGGTAGATATAAGAGGCTCATTTCAAGTGGATTTTCCTATAAACTACATTGTACTCTACTCATATTCCACCTATTTTTCCCTCCACCTGACACGCATTTCGCAATTGTGTTATGTATTATTATTGGACCTTGCCAAAGTTAATAAGTTGATTACTATTTACCAGTATCACATCTATAACTACGCATTCGTATATATGCTGTGTGTGCAAAATATTTACATGGAGAACAGAGAGGACTTTCTATATAATATACCGTAAACGTTCAAACTGTACGACTGCAGTACTACGGGCATTTCTGATATGATGGAAATTGTCGACCTACACTACTTTTGTAGAAAATTTCTATAACAAGTGCCGTTATACTATTTACTAGATGATGCCTCAACATTTAAGCAAATACGGTATACATTTGTCTGTACACATTTGTATAAATAAGGTGTGTGTCTATAAGAAAAAGTACACTTCCTACAAAAATAATACAAAATAATACAAGTAAGAGGCAATCCTTTACTTTTTTTTCTGTACACTGTACGCGTATTCATATCCGTATATGTACACATATTTTACACATTATTTGCTTCAAGTGTTTCTGGCTGTAATAAAAACAATCTTATTATTCCCATAAACATGAGCATATGCGTACCTAACCAGGGAGCGAGAGAGAGAGGGCTTTGATAAATAATAAGGAACTTACTTTTGAGACATTTGCAATGAGTAAGTACGCTATCTTTGCTGGGTTGTTTTAAAAGTCAGTTCCCAAAACCGCGACTTGCACAAATACTGTATGTACACAATAATATACATATTATCTACTATCTAATATCTAGTAAATACATCATACATGCATATATATTCGGAAAAATATGAACGGAACCACATGCGACCTGACGGAACGGAATATTTTATTATGAATCACCTTGATTCAAGTCGAATCGAGTGCTTTCTATCACATCCACAAGCCAGAAGTCACAGTCACATCAACTTGGTCGTATCATTGATATCAATACGTACGTTAGGTTCCATTAAAACCCAGAAGGATTCTTTATCCAGTTCTCTAGTTTTTGGTTCCAGTGTCACAGTAAGAGACTTGAAAATAATATAAATGTATGAATATTATGCATGTATTCTACATATCTATCTATCTTTATGTATACAGTAGTAAAACGGCATATAATATGGAACTGGATACTGAATATCATTTACTACAGACTATAAACATACATCCATATACTAATATCTAATATGTACAATGTACACGCTTCGAATCGATAGCTCATGCATGAATTATGGGAAGGAAATGGATTTTTCCAATATTATTTATCATGTATAGACTCCGTCTCTATTTCTCTCTTTCTCTATGTATCACTTACTCAACGTTTCTATTATTTGAGGTTGACTTTTCTACTTATTTCACTTAGATTCCTGACTTCAAGTTCATACAGTCTGTACACATTGTACTGTCTCATATGTATGTATGTATGTCTGTATTTCTATTATACGGATTGCATATATGTTACAATACATGGAGCTATGCTATCAGCATACGGTTAGAATCACGCTCTTCAACATATGACACAGCACGAGAATATTTGTCAAATATTTATACATACACGGTATTCGAGGCTCAGGCATTATTCAAAACTTTAAGGTAATTTTCGCGATATGATGCGACGCGGTGTATGATGTACAGCTGAGAGTTTTGGGGTTTTCAATATGTCATACATTATATGCATAGAAAATGAATGTCTATGCTTACATATTGAGCTAGGACTCATGAATTATGAATTATGCAAGGTAATAATCTTTCCCATATCTTACCTACATTCTACCATTCACCGCACAATTACCTTTACCTAGAAAAGAATATGAAATCTTGGCCTTTTACTGATTCTAGAAATATGGAACATAGATATTATTTCTTGAGTTTGAGGAAAAATTCAAAAACGAAAGTTCCACTTTATGGATTTCAATAGCTCAAAAAAAAGAAGAGATTGTCCTTTTATCACAATGTCGCAAACCAGGATATTTCTATACCGTAAAGGGTAAAGGCCAAGAGGGTAAATAATACGACCCAATAGATACTTGAGGTTACATTACTATACACTGTATAGTAACTTTGTATTGCATTACTATGTAATCCTATACATAATACTTGGAGGGCAGAGTGGCACTCACCTCAGAGAACCAACTGCCAGGAAACTACCGAGCGATCATTACTTATTTAGACGTCTTAAATTTAGACTCTATATGATACATTATTGAAGATTGGGCAAAGGTAGAAAGAGAGAAAGAGAGTCTCGACACGACTGTTTATTGCAAATGACATTGATTATGTGAATTATGTGGTTAGGGTGGAGATTGAGACTTGAGACTTGGAGGGAGAATACAATAGAAAATATGTACAAACGTGTAGTTGAATTTACGAGTTGGCAGAATTCATTTATTATCCTTATTTTACATGTTACAGTCCATTCTTCAAATATTGGTAAATGTACATTGTACATATTTATTTACGTCGAATCGAATCGAATAGAACTAACTAGGTACTGAGAATTCGTAAAACAGTACTTTTGGAAAATAGAGTAAACAATTTTATCGGAATACTCGAATGAACAGATTATTATCAAAAATAATAATCATACCTATTGTGGAGTCACTAACTATGACTACAAAAGGTCAAGTTAGGAAGGACAAAAGGTTAGCCGTAGCCATGCATGTTTCGACCTTATAGGTCTCATCAGTGCGGCGTGGGGGAAGGGAGAGGAAGGGAACAAGATGTTGATTGTTCGGGGTACTTTGGTCAAATAAGGAAATGGAGGACTCATCCATTCCCCAAATCCAAAACTACTAATAAGTTTCTCTAAAACAATAGTACCACCTAGCAATCGCCATCACCGATCTTCTCTGTATGTCAACAAATTGGAAATTACATTGCCAAAGTAACAACACAGAAAAATTATTTGGGCTGGTTCAAGCCCAAAATACTAGAGTACTAATCGAGACTTTCACTATAGAAAGTATGTGAGTACCAGCAGTATTTTTAGGAATTTCTATGGTATTCTGAGCTATTCAAAGCAGCCATACTTTTTGCGATTTTACGGTACTGCATACATATGCCTATGTATATTTAGAATAACGGTACATTCGAAGTCATTTTTACCGTTTCTGTTGTATCAAAATTCAAGGTAGCTTTTATAAAATACTTGAAAAAATACCAGCTGTTCATAACGTTATCTGAGTAAAAAAAAAACGCTTGCATGATTTTTATAAATTTGTTTATATTAGGGTAATTCCGTGTCTTCTAAATTATTTTCATGTACCTACTTATGTAAAAATATACACATGGTTTTTATGCATAGTATTCAACAGGCTTTCTCGTGTGTTTTATCAAGGGCAAAATTGTCTGCTGGTTTATTTTCATAAACTGGCGTTCTGCATTTATTTATATATACGCCCACGCCACTCGTACACTGATTGTGAGTGTAGTAAATAGTATACGTGATAGATCTGATCTGTATATTATTATAAACCAAGTACATACCAAGTAACTGAGAGACTGCCTTTGTGTGCCCAAAGGGCTCAATTACTCTCCCCCTTATTTTGCTTTATTTATTCAATTTATTTGTATACGTACATGTATATGGAGGTAATCTCCAATTTCAACCTCCAAGACATTTCTGGAAATTTTACAAATTGCGGAAGCTAAAATTGAATTTCTTCCAAGAATGAAATAATGGAGCCGCAGAGACATGAAAAGAAGCACAGATTCCTACATGTGCAGCTAATACTCGTGTCAGCATGGAATTTCGTCTGAGCTTTCTTCCAAAACATTTACAAAACAACTTTTTCAATTTTCATTCTAATTTTTCAACAAGGTTTATAAGCTCAAGCTATACAAATGGGTAACCATGTATTTTACAAGTCACTTATACTCTATCCCTATCTTTAATAAAATGAGACTTTGAATTTTGCTTTCTCCATGCTAATAGATAATATTGTAGATGACAAAAGTAACATTTGAAGCCCCAGTTTCTTATTACACTTGGACCATGACATGATGCATAATACATAATACGCCCAGTTTTCCATGAAATGCAAAGTATTTTGTACACCCGAATGAATAAATATCCCTAGCTGTGTAAAATTCAGCTACACAACACACAGCAAAATTGTGTCGCGACTTCAGACTTGCTACTATAAATATATTGCTAGAAGAAGAGAAAAATGAAAGTCCAGTTCGCCAAGTACACATAGAAATTTTAGGTAAAAGTCGTCCAAACTGTAAACTAAATATGCAGATATGTACTGTGCATGTATATTGGATTTTAAATTTTGCATGGCACCATACATTATCCTACTTTTGATGCGATCATAAATTTTCTGCAATACGTGTGAGTCCAGCATTCTCCGCAAATTCAAAGTACATACTTTGTACTGGCCTGGCTCTCCAGACTTAAAACATCGTCAGAGTCCATAACCTTTGGCCTTATCCTTTGCAAGCTCCGCTCTTTTATCCTCAACTGAACATTATACTTAATGCTTAAGTACTATACATTAAACATACATATACATATATATGCACTTGGATGACATGACATATGCAGCTTTAAAATTGGAACTCTCGACAGGCGTGTGTCAGGGATCAAGTTCATATTGTAGAATCAAATGGAGTGGAGAGTGAAAGAGAAGGAGAAATAAAAGAAAGCATGACAGCTAAACTAATGGATTCCATCAACAAGATGCGGTAGGTTTTTCCCTTTTACACACATGGATACATAAATATATGTATGTGCAACGTGCATTTACTTTAGTATGTACATTGTACATCTCTTTGACTCTAAGCTTCTTTGCTTTGGAAGTCTCAAGAGTGCTAGACTTAATATCTAAAAATCTCTTCAATATACTTACAGTACATTACACATATACAATTTCAGCAATAGGCAAACAAGCATGTGTATACTTTATGTACATCGTTACATAATGGGATTGTATTTATTCATTTATTTTTTATTAACTAACAAAAGCACTCATACGACTACGACTCACGGTCAGTGTTTTAAACTGTAATGTGGTTCCGCAGTTTTTCTCTTAAATATTAAACGAACAAACTGTAGATCGCATTATGACGGATACTATGCATGTAAAGTTCAAATTCAGTCTTTGCATTTAAATGGCAAAGTCAAGTATGTAGATGTCTGGCCTGTTGCGCGAGCTGCGATAACGCGAGTGTGCCCAGCATAAAGCATAATATTTATTTTATGTTTTGTGAAAGTGGTTCCATGTTAATTCTAAACTTGAAATAAGTACCCGTAACAATCATTTCATTGCTGCCAAATCCAACGTCGTAGTGAAAGCACTCGTTAGTAATTTTTAATAACAATATTATTATTATTGATAATGATGAGCAGCGGACGGTGGTACTTGTATCTTATATGCTTCTTCATCCCGGGATTTGTGAGACTGATACATATACAATAAAGTTATGATGTAATGGGAACGGGTAACAATAGAAAATACAGGGTGACCATTAAATTACGCAAGTTTTTATATTTTTCGTATTTGGAAACTAAAGGCCTGAGATTTATTATCGGTATGAATAGCTCGTACGGAAAAATATTCCGGGATTTTTTAAGCATACCTGCCACACGTCAGAGTTAGAGGGCGCTGGCCTTGGGGTCACAAAAGGTTAAACCTTGACCGGTTTGGAAAACATCTTTACACTTGAATTTTGAAGCCGAATTGAGAAAACTTCAACGTTTTCAATGGGATTTTGGTTTCTAGGAACTTTGAATTTTTGGAAAAGCTATGTTTTCCCAAAACGTTTCGAAGTTTTGGAATTCCCGCCGCCCTATTTTTTTGCCAAGAGTCTACCTTACGCTGACGTTGAAACCAAGAGCATTTTGGCAGGATTTTTAGCTGTGTAGGCAAGATGATTTTTGAAGCTTTTCGAAAATCGATTACACCGCTGTATATTGTGTAATATATACATAAAATGCATACAATACGATCACCCTGTACATACAATACGCAAGTGCTTTTGTTGTCATTATGTAAACTCTAAGCACAACGTTGATAGTTTTTCTCCCTAATACATTCACTTGTATATATATATATGTGCAATTGGTTCTGTGCACCAAATTGAATGCTGGGCTAATTTCAAAGCCCATACGGAAGGAATAAATAAATGGTCTATCTCAATAGTGGCCGTCTACGGCTATTAGTCCCTACTCGAAATCCAATGCTCGTGCAGGAGATTTTGTGCCATATTTCCCTGTAATTGATTACAGATTGCATCCTTGAAGTTGTATCTCTGCATACACATATAGAAAAGATAAAAACCGATAGACTGTTTTGTGCATTTGTATTGTATGTACATTGTACACAGGATATAGCAACAGAAAATAATAATAAAATCCAGCTTCTCGGAAAACATTCGACGTCTAGGCATTCCAATTTCGAGCCCACTTTCCCTTCTCTTTTCGCATCCCAATTACAGAGACTCTAATATATGTAACATGTTCTGCTCTCCGTTTTTAGGGTAGCGAAGCTGCCCTACTGTTCCGATCATGTCCGTCCGTCCGTCTCTCTGTCAACCCCTCTGCATAGTGCTGCCAACACACAGCTGTAAAGCTAACTATTTCCATTGGTGCATACACCCGTACATATGTGAATGCATGAATGTGAACACCAATTGGACACCAAATACATTGGACTGGACACCAACTGGACACCAAACACATTGGACTGGACACCAACTAGACTCCAAATGTATGGCGACTGGACAACAACTGGACACCAAATGTATGGCGACTGGACACCAAATAGACACCAAATAAACACACAAATATGGCAAATCGAATGCGCATAGTATAACGTTTAGGACATGTGCACAGACAGATGGTCATGGGTACAGTAGACAGCTTCGCTACCTACTCGCTCTTGCGAAGCTTAGAAGCGAGAACAATAATCGTGCATTTGCCACGATTTAGATTTGATGAACATGTTTTCTCGGTACAAGAAAACTTTTTACATGCTAATAGACGGTGAAAAGCAAACAGTGGGGACCAGTTAAAGACGGAGAGCATTAAAGCACGTTTTGTTCCGGATTTCGAACGGCTTAATTGTGAGGCTTAGAGAAGAATATAAAGTTTGAGGATCTCAATCCATATCCAGATACAGAGCACGGATACCATCGACCCGCATGAAAGTGGTCAGATTTTTGTTGCTTTACCCGGAAAAATGGAGGAATTATATTAGCATGTACGCAAGTACTTTAATATTGTGCACATTTATTTATGCATCGGAATGGTTATTAAAAGAATCTTTGTTAACGAAAACGAACATGACATTGCATCAGTTGTTACTACAAATTTTCAATTTCTTCTTCACTATTCCAGCTTACGCGCATAATATTTACTTATGTGTATACTGTTAATACAAAAATTTGTTTCACTGCACTATATTAGTCTTGCTTTCTTACTAGCTTTCACCTCGTTAGTTCAACCAAGAAACAGAAACCTTGCCATTGGAATCAATAATTCGGCTTACTAAATTGCATACTTTTATCGTTAGCTCAAACTTCGAAATTCAAACCTTGAGCAAAGTTAGATTGACTTTTTTATGCATACATACATAGACTGCTAATTTCAATTCCAGCTACAGGTTCTGCTCGAAAAAATTCTAAATTCTAGTCGACCTTGGTTAAAAAACAAGAAAGTAATAATTATTTATTCGTCATGAGTTTTTGCAGCGTAAGGAGCAATAGTAAACATTTCAAGTAGACACGATATTTCTGGGAAAATGTACTTATGCCCACATCCCACATACATACGATTTATGTATATAACGTAAGAGAACCTTTGCAATTTTGTTTTGTATAAATTCGCTTACTCCTGTTTACAACTTAAGCTGACAGTTACATCCGATTTAAAATTGATTTGCTTTAGCTACCATGAAAGACCAAATATCATATCAGCCATCAAGAAAATTGCAAAACTGCCAAGAATAGTAACTAACTACGATAATAAAAAAGCTGCACACTAGGAAATTTCAAGAAACTCAAAACAAATCAAATTTTCAGCCGTCAAACAAATGTCATATTTGAGACTTGAGTTTATAAATGCATACAGTACAAAATGCCAAATGCAAGCTTTTAGCTTAATGAATATAGGTTTATGTACAATGTACATGTACATATTATGTAGGAAAATCAGATTAAGATGACTGTGAATCTATTTTTATTCAGCCTGTCTTGTAATGGAATTATTTTAAATTCGCGTCGTCTTACTCTTAGAGATCAAATTGATTCTGAGTATTGAGTATCGTCCTACAAATACTGTAAAGATTCACAATCAGTATAAAGAAAGAGTTTTACAATAACACGGAAATGTACGATATATGCATCTACCACGGATAAACTTCTTCGGTTAAATACAAGCAATTTTCTACCAACAATAAATCCGAACACCAGCCATATTATTTTACAATATTATAATGCCTGTACATTGTACATATATTTAGTTACGCATGGGGTGGATTTACCTATAAATTTGTTTTTCGCATTTCAGTTTAGACTTATTTGTATGCTTATACATGCAGTAGATTTTATCTCTTTAAATCTGCCCCATTTTCTACAGCGAGAGTATAATATTACATATCAGAATATCTTCTTCTCCAGTTGCCTGTATTACGAGATTAGAATTTATCAGTATGCATGAGTACATAAATATGATGCATTTATGCAAGGAAATTCTAGTACTCCAGTACCATATCTAATCACTATACGTACAGAATACATAGAATCTGCAATTGACAAAAATGGACGTCCATTTGTGAGTTCAACTGGAGAGGGAAGATGACACGTGTGGTAACTCTCCTACGCTGCGATTTTTTGTCCAGAAATAGCCAACATTATACCTATTAGCTGCAATGGCATGTGGTGTAACGTATCCCCAAGTACACAAATGCAATTTATGTAATTAATTGTGATCAATGAAATATCCGTATATCGTACAAGTTCATACCCTTAAAGCAGAATCTTATCAAACCTCATAAAATTTTGATGAGATTTTGACGGGAATTCTATTCATGACAATTTATGAAAATCGTATCAAAATTTTATCAAACTTTATTAGATTTTTGACAAAAT
Organism: Sminthurinus bimaculatus; assembly: GCA_034698285.1. Classification (NCBI taxonomy): domain Eukaryota; kingdom Metazoa; phylum Arthropoda; class Collembola; order Symphypleona; family Katiannidae; genus Sminthurinus; species Sminthurinus bimaculatus. The sequence goes on from JAQIVE010007172.1 coordinate 10,241, forward strand.
TTTACTATACGGGCGCGCATGAATACATGCATCGTACGTACTTCCATAAAAACGGGACAAAATAATCCGAAAGATTTGTTCATTCCCCTCTCTCTGATTTTATTTAATCATTAAATATTTACGCTTGCACCTGAACCCCACATTGCACAGCCAAAGCCAACATCCATTACACAACAAACGGATATACATACGGTAGATATAAATAAGTATGGCTTCACATGTAATGTTTGCACATATGGTATCGAAACTTTCCATTTTCCGTGTAAATACATATTACATATTTGTATTATGCAGGTGAGTAGCTCTGGCAGTTCTAGGCGTAAAAAAAAATTTTTGTCGATTTTTGTGCTGAAAACGAAAAAACATGTTTGACATGAGTTAAATAAAGCATATCCAAAGAATTTTCTGGTAAAAGTGAGCTGTGTCAATTTTACGGGCATTTTAAATTTCGGTCATTTGGCTGGGAGGGCGATTTCAAACCACTCTAAAATCGCCC
>JAQIVE010007173.1:0-10734 GCA_034698285.1 Sminthurinus bimaculatus
GATTTAAATTATGATTATACGGCCAAAACAAAAATTAACGAACCCAAAAACCCTATAAAACCATGAAACCTGTTACGTTTGGTATTTTTCAAGAAAATCTGAAGTAAAACAGTATTCACTGATTTTAGATTCGGATAATTTTTGCTATGGCTTGGTACTTGGATTTCACAATTCAGAGACCCGTTATGAGGTAGTTTTGATGTATTTTTAATGTTGTTGAAATATGGGTCTAAGGATTCCGTATTATGCTTACCAAACGTGACTGACTATACGTAAATTAATTGAACATGTGGTGCAAAATTGTTGTCATGGGCCTTTTGCACCACTTGGATATTTTTCTAGATTTACCAAAAAGATCGGTTAACATTTTGTCTTTCTCCCTCTATTATATACTTACTCTAAGGTGCAGACGAAGCCCTTATTGAGTTTTGGGTTCATCGCGGTCATGTCCAGTTTCTCGCAGTGCAGGGGTGAACAGCAGTCCGTCTTTTTCGAGCATTTCTCCCATTGAGACCTACATCCATTAATTTTGCCCTTGGCAACAGCGGCACCCCCTTTCCCCTTGAATGGGGGCATGCTGCTCTTTTCCACATTCTCCCCCATAGCCTGATCCTTTATCCCGCATAAAATTTAAATTTATAGTCATTAAATTAAAATTATTTCCCCAAATGCGTAATACGTATTCCTTTCAGAATCTCCAGCTTTTTTAAGTATTTATTAAATTACAGGAGGTTAGATTTCCTGGTTATACCTTGACGACCATCGGTTCAAAATTCTGGGGATCAGCAGTTGGATAGATCTGTGGCTTCTCCAGGTCCTTTTCTTCCTTTACTACGTCCACTTTAGCGGTAGTCGAGATCGAGATGGCGGGGGAAATGGCGGTTTTTCGCGGGTCAGGGTTGCTGACCCGGCAATGCTTTTGCGGAAGTGCCTTGGCATTAATATTGGAGTCGTCATTGGAACTGCTTTTCGTGGCTCGAATCGTGACCACGATGATAAATATGAGAGAGGTCACAACTACAATCCCTATGGAAAACGATCGCCAGCTTACTGTCGTCATTTTTTTTTGTAAACGCCGGATGAAATCTAACCGATATTTTCTCTATTTGAAAATCGGGAGAAATCTTTGACACGAAATGAAACAACAATAATGAATTTCTGTATATGGAAGAGGAAGCGGAATCGATGACGATTGCCTCTAAACTTTAGTTTGGAATTGTTTGAATTGAAGGGCTACCCAGGAACCAGGAAGGAAGTTTCGATGATGGGGAGCAAAATGTTTTTCTGCATTTTTGTTACATTGTACATGCATCGAGTTGTCTGCATTATCGAGGTGTTATGAAGTCATAATCCGGGTTCATGGTTAACTTTTCCCAGCCAATACGCTCTGACTTTATTTGTCCTTTTCCTTAGGCCGTTAACTCTTGTGTACAATAATAAATAGGTCTTTACTATGCACCTTTTATTTTTGGTTCCCATTCCCATAGCGAATATTCAGCTCATGATTGCAAACAGTTTTACGTTTTATCCAAATTTTTCCGTATGTCCAGATTTATTCATTAAATTGTGCATGACGACGACGACGATCATTTCATAATAATTTTAGTCATACATTTTTAGTATCGACTTAAAACCCAAGAAGATATCTGTAATTGGCATGTATGACTGAAGTCTGATGTCTGAAACACAGATATTGAATGAAATTTTGCAATAGACCTGACAAAACCGAAAAATGTTTTTTTAAAAAGACTCTTAGAAAAAAATTTAATCAAATCTCGTTAAAATTTTGCATGCAAGCAGAATCCCTAATAAATACTTCCGACTGCGTCACTTTTCTAAGTTACCATGGTATTTGCATTTTTCATTGTATTTTTAAAAAAGGGACGCAGTCGGAAGTATTAGGGATTTTGCTTGCATGAAATTTCTTGATTTGACAAGAATCAAAATTTTCCTGGGGTTTTCAAGACTCAAGACAATCTTTCAAAATTGATGGGAGTTCTGAACAAAATCATGTCAAACTTTCATGAGACAATAATGAGGAACGAATATTTTCTACAAGGACAGCTAAAAAAGGGAGAAAAGGAAAAACAGACGACAAACGAGGATAAAGGGAGAGCATAGATAGATTTACGAAGAGTTCAAAAGGGGATCAAAACAGCCCAAGTAAATACATAGTTTTCAAAGGAATTTCAAAGAGAAAAAAGCTCAAAAACTCCAGAGGGTAATTCCATGGCATTCTTCCCCACAGAAAAATAATCTAGTTTCTGGAGTCTGGATTGCATATTATATTTTTCTGTTGGTGTTATTTTTATATTAGAGGGCTAGAGGCAGAGAGAGACATTCCTAGAAAATAAAGCCTTCTTATAATATGTACATGACGAATGACGAGCTCTCTCATCATGAACGATGAACGTTTATGCATTGTAAAATGCTGCTTCACTTTCTCCCTATGTATTCTCAACTTTAAACAGATTTTGCCATTTGTCAAAGACTGTTTAAAAAATGTCTCTACACTGTATACATTTACATTAAATTATTATACGTACATACATACATTGTACATTATATCCATAAAACCTCGGTACTTACTTCCAGGAGAGTAGATAGAGACAATAAATACACACAATGAAAAATGAAAATATATACTTAAATGCTGTCAACTGCATAAATAGAGTAAAACCCATAATTGTGCAGGCCTCTATTATTCTACTTATATTATGTGTGTACATGAATGAATGCTTTATATTTTATGATTTTCCCAAATAAACACGACCATATTGATTTACATAAAACAATCACGCTTTTGTTCATATTTTGTTATTTTGTACAACTTTTAAGCACGGAGACTTTTTAAACCATTTTCGTGTACTTTGAAGACTGGAGGCCATAAAAGGGATTCCTCAATGACCTTTAAATGTGCAGCAAGATGTTGATTATGAAGGGCAGTTGACTGAAGTGAAAAGTGGTGCATAGGTACATACTTGTATGGAGTATGGAGGTCCTACTGTAAACTGTTTATAGTTTACACAGTCATAAAGTACATTACCTATTTATTTATTTGTTTGTCAGCATCTTTTTATTGTTAGTTAAGAGCTGGAGGAAGTTGTCAGCAGAATATAAAAATATTATGTTCTATATTTATCATTTGTACAGACAATAACGTGGTTCTTTCATATTTACAGACAGTTTAATATTTAATATATATTTTACATTTTACACGGCCCACGGCAAGTTTCCATTATATTTATTTATTTCTCGTCAGCCAGAGAGAAGAGAGAGAGACAGAGAGAGTATAGAGAGAATAAGCGGGGTAAATACATTGCAGGTACATAACTACAGAGAGAAAAGGCTGAACAGAAAACTCGGTATCAAAGAAATACTTGTTTTTGTTCCCAAAAGTTTGAAGGGAAGGCTCCAAATAATCGTCCAAAAGTCGAACACACAAAAAAGTACGTATTTAATACTTTAGTACACAATACACAACATCCAACATCTGATCCGTGTGTATTTACATTTTACATTGTACACATATTTATTTTTGTAGAATTTAGAACAACTTTTTAGTCCAGATTCCAGCTACATAATATTATTATGTAATTTACTGTGCATAATTTGTGGTTAGCTATTTGATATTTAGTAAATAATATTATTTGTGCATTAGGACTGAGCAGGCTGAATTAATAATTATGGACGATGTTAAAGTGTTTTACACCGAGGACAAACAGACTGAGGAAGAAGAAGAAGAAGTCTTCATAATGGAAAATAATATTTCCTCAAACGGAGTTCTCTTTCCCATTCCAACTGTTTCTTCTATCAGACAACCACCTGCCAATTATGTAAGATTAAAAGACTAAACGGAAATTATTACTAATTACTTAATTATTGTCATTAATTTTAATATATATGTACTCATTATTTATTTGTTGACGTGACGTGTAATTTTTGAAGAAAGGTTGCAAATTGCACATATTTTAAATTTTAATGATAGTTTGGGTTATGTTCATACTTAAATACTTACATATTTATTATGTATTGTCGGGTATGAAAATACTACGAAGTTACAGCTTGCGGAAAGGGGAAAGGCTGTCCATTAGCTGTCCATGTATAATTTATTAATAATGTATAATACATGGACATGTAAATAAGTAAATAAGTGGGTGATTGTCATGGTCTCATGTATTATTGTATTATTGCTTGAATATTACCCGTCAATTTGATATGTCCATGTTTCATGTACTAATATTTTGGAAAAAAAGGAAATGTATAATACACATTAAATTAATTTCTCCATTTAATTCTTCATTTCAGACTAATGAAGAGCTGATAAAAAAGTTGGAGGCTCTGAAGACGCAGTTAAAAGATCTTAAACAGGATGTGGAAGAAAAAGAGACGAAAACGGGAGCTATCCGTTCAGCCTTCGTCAAACGAAAAATTGATTTTGTAAGTTAAATTTATTAAGTATGTAATATTTATATTTTATACGAATTACGAATTTATCAACCTTTTGACAATTTGAAAAAAATGTGTAAACTGTAGGCAATATATTATGTATCATGTACTTAAATATTAAAATATATTTTATCGCTAATATTATGTAGAAATGTGAAAGCATCGTTTATGAATTGAGATAGCTTGAAACCATGGATACTCACGATTAGTTTCATTCATGATATTTTTGTTTTCGTTGCCTGAGCATTAATCTTTAATCTTTTTTATTTATTACATGTCATATTTATTTTAATTCTAGATGCTGAATTTCCTTGGAGGAGAAAATGATGAACAATCCACAGAGAAAATACCACAAGACAACGAAGAAGAGCCCTCGATACAATTTTGGATGAAAAATGCAAACATTCCAGCACTCCGAGTAAATGGTCCACACATGAGAGATGTGAATATTATTTGTAAGGGAGGAGAAAAAATACCTGTACATTCTACTGTTTTGATTGCAACTTCACCTTTGTTACGGAAAATTTTCAAGGTATGTATTATGTACCTATTATATATTATATTTTTAATTTTATTTAGCAATCTGTAATGCGTTTTATTTATACATTACGCCTGTAAACTTTGTACGCTTTTCCGTTTTTGATATTTTCTCGTAAGCTTGTTTTTACATTTTACATGGTTACAAACTAAAATGAGATGGCTGAATGTTTTTACTTTTTTACACGGAGATAATGTACATTTTAAAATATTTCTGATAGCTGATGCTATAAATATTTAAAGTTACATTGCAAAATATTACAAGTCTTATAGTCAACTGAGAGTTAAAAGTTTCGTAAATAATTTTTATTTTTTAAATACCAAGTATTTTTCAAAATAGTAGTCTGTCTGTGCAAGGTAATATTATTGTACAGCAAATTTAATTCTACGTATAATCCATCCAACTTTTAGAATATGAAATTTTGGTAAAATTCCTAGTTTAACTTTACTTGCTGTGTAATGTGTAATATGTATGATCATGAACCTACTTAAATATTATGTTATTATACTCATGCATGAGCTCGTTGTTTTTATGATAATATTTGTGAAAGACGTAAAAGAAATCGATGGAGTTTTTACAAAAAATAAATATTTTTTGGCATTGAATTAATTATTTGTATTTTTATTTTTTATAGACTGGAGACATGAAGGACTGTGCAGTAATTATTCCTGACTATCCAAAGGACCTGATAATACCTGTCATTGACTTTCTCTACACTGGATCTTGCTTAGTCCATCGAAGTGATAATAAAATCAACGATGTTATTGATATTTTAAAGTCGCTCGGAATCCAAGAAAATTGGAACTTCCGCGCTCCGTCCTCGGATGATCTCGTAGGATCCTTAACCTCTCGTTTTTTAGGACTTGAAAGCTCCCCCAATATTCCAACCTGTACAACATCAATCCAGTCTCATCAACCAGTAGAGAAAATTTTATTTTCAGTGCAAAAACAAGAGAGTAGCCAACAAAGGGAAGCGGCTGCAGTCATTCTGAGAGTTGAGGACGAAGTGTGTGAATCCACTACTACTACTACTACTACTCTCATTGACACACAGGAAGTTGCGGAAATCCAAGACAAAAACATTACACAATCATCAACTATGGACGAAGTGGTCGAACAAGAAGAAGAAGAAGTTGAAGAAGAAGAGGATAATGATGAACAAGAGGAAATGGACCAGGACAAACAAATAGTGGATGATGCCAACGAGACTTCACCTTCAACTGACATTGAGGATAATGACAAAGAAAATATAACAGAGGCTTCAGCTTCTTCCAAAGATGAAGATCTACAGCCAAATCACTATCAGATCGAGGAAGAGTGTGAAGCAAACCAAGATGAGAGTGCCAAATCTCCAAATATTGATGAAGATGAGGAGTATATAGATGTTGTTGGGCCTGTGGATATTGCTCAAAGCGGCAGTCAACAGCAAGCGTCCGAGTTTAATGATGCAGATGATGCGGCCCGTATTTTAGACATTTTGACCAACGAAGATGATGATGATGCAGAATCTGTAAAAGATGATGAGCAAATTTTGAAAGGCCCCTCCTCACCCGAATCCTCAACTTCCGCTTCTACCTCCACTTCCATCCAGAGCCGAAGGAAGCCGATTGATAGATTTAATAGTACAGTTTTACCTGACCGAGTCGATTTAAAACGGAGGGCCAAATCATCCGTTTCCTCTCTTTCAACTCTGTCTGCGAGTCCGCCAGCTTCTCCAATTTCAACCCCCGATTTGGAGGAGCCGAGTGAGAATATTTTGAAACCTACTGCAACTAAACGAGCAAAATTTGATGAGGTGAGAATTTTTGACTGGTAGTAGTAGTAGTGGTTTTTTTTAATTTTTAAAAAAATAATAATGATAATTTTAATTTGCAATGTCTTTGCCTTTTTAGAATGTACAAGAGAATTTAAATCCAGTGGAGGGAGTCACAAATGATCTTAGTAGTAGCAGTAGTAGTAGTAGTAGTAGTAGTCAAGACAGTAATGAGGAGAAAGATAAGAACCGGATAAATCTCCCAGTTCTCTGCTACTACGAAAGAAAACACGGTTGGTTCCTGTTTCGGGATGGAAATAAAAGATTCTTTGCTCCATGCTCTCAACTCAGCGGCCTAACAACCTTTTTAGATGACCTGATCGATAATGATGATGACCGTCAGTCTTTCACCAGCGGATATTTCGCCTTTGGAGGGGGAAATCTTGCCTCTCCTGATGCCTCAAAATTTTTCTCCAGTCATGGAAAATTAATAAAGAAACTAGAACTGGATTTAATCGAAACAAAGGTATGGAGATCCGTCGAGTTGAAAAGTACCACAATTCAAAACATCCTCACTGTCCAGGCTCCAAATATTGAGTATCTAGAGTTCCTGCTCCCAACCGACTGGCAAAATACTAGTCCCGACCTTTTTCCTGACTTTGAAGACCTTGAAAAGTTGTCTCTTCCCAATCTAACGACTCTCCGAATTGACCTGGACGTTTATTACCCCGGCTTTGATAATATTCTTCGACAACTTTTGACGGTGGGAAAAAATCTCAAGACTTTTGTGAATGACATTAGGTACAAAACCAAGTCCATGGACTACAAGTATTTGCAGACCTTTATTGATGCCAAAAAGATGGGGATTATCCGGGATTTTGAGTTTCAGCCCCATGTGAAGAATGTGGATGTGTTTGAAAAATTTGCATTGACCCTGACCCCGAATCAGCTCGAAACTTTGGAAGTTGACATCCGAAAAATGTCAAAGGCCGTGGAGGCCTGGCCAAGAATTTTCAAAAAAGTGCTCGACTCCAATTTCAACTCACTAACTACGCTGTTGATCTCGGGGTCAATCCACAATCTGCTCGGGAAGAGCTTCAATGCCCGGGATTTTCCACAGCTGCCAAATCTCCGGATTCTTCAGTTCGTAATAGACCGGAAGGAAACAATTTTGCCGGATAATTTTAGATTGAGTCACCATTTCCCTGCCCTTCGCACCGTTGTGATTGACCTCTACTGCTGCCGAAAGAGGATTTCTTGGGGTCAATGTTTTCCAAAGTTAGAGCCCGTGCCAACCGTGACCACGCTCAAGTTGAGGTGCACAAGTGCCTTTAGTCCGTTATCTTTCTTCAGCTCGATGGCGATGGCCAACTTATTCCCCAACGTTCAAAAATTTGTCATCCATGATCTTTATCATTTCTCACAATTTGCTCCGGTCATCTGGGAGAATTTTACCCGCTTAAACTCGTTGGAGATCGGTTTGGTAGTTTACCCGAAAACGAAATCTTTCTCTGCAGAGATGGATGCAGCCTTCACGGGGATGACGAAGGAGGCCTGTGCAGCTCTGAGGAGAAAGTATGAAGCAAACAAGGAAATTAGTGAGGAGGATGTCCAAAGTTTAGTACGAGATAATCCCTCAATTTCGGATCTGAAGGGTAAGTTTTTTAAATAATTTTTTAAAATTACCTTTTACTTACATAATATTTTAATTTTTTGCATTATGCTCATTAAGTGTATTTGTATTTGCTGTCTTTTTTATTAGAACTGAAAACGCTCCATCTGAAATTTGAGGGTGAAATTAACACCGACCGTCTTGAGTCTCCCTGTCTTTGGACCATCGTCACAAAGAAATTGGCCTTTGACCTCATCCCGGGGCTTCACGTCAAGTTTGCCATGGACCACTTGATAACGGTTTGCAAGTCCAACAAGGGAAAGGCTGAGGATGAAGAATCGAGTACGGAGGAGGCAGAGGATAAAGCACGTAAGCGGAGGCTTTTTATCTTACATAATTATTTTTAAAATTTTTAATTCTTTTTTATTTAGTTCAGTTACAAGTTTCAATATACATAGTTTTTTCCAGTGGATGTTTCAAAATTAAAACTTTACAAAATTATGATACAATTTTTTATAGGCATCAGAACGGCGCTGATTTCCCTCGGAGCTGAAAATGAGGAAACATATCGACCCTATGGGGAGACCACAGTCCAATATTTAAATACTCTATAGTTTTTATATTTTTACTTTACACTTTTAATGTGCATTAGGAAAAACTTTCCATTTGTTACAATCTATGTACAATCACTTAAGTCAAGCACTTTACCACAAAAATTGTGTTGTAATAATTTTGTGTGTTTATACTTTACAAGCTCACAAGTATGAAACTGAAAATTATTTTTTAACTTTTCAATGCAGCTTGGCTTCTTTCAAAAGTAATTTCTTCGCCAATTTTGATACTGTCGTTACATATTTTATTCAAGATTTACTAGTTTATATGATTTTACTATTATTATTGTTGAAATAATTTAGCATGAAAAGCCAAATAGAACTTTGAGGGACAAAAGAGAACAAAGTTAAGATAGTTAAAATGTTTTTATATTGAAGCGTTGAGTGTTGAGTACAGCTAAAGCGGAACTCGTGAAGTTGTCATGACAACTCGATGCTTTAGGTTTATGTTCTGTTTCTGTAGAGTGCTTTTCTGTCTCAACTGTTTTTAATGAATTTTAATGAATTTAATGAAATAATGCTAAGGCAACTTTGAAACAATCGAGATAAAAGATTTATTAATGTTAATTGTTATCGAGAACATATTTTTATAGCTACCTGTATTGTGGATTGTGGATGTCTAATATCTGTACACTGTGCATAGTTTTAAATAGTCACGATACACACATTATAGCTGTTTTTCATTGTTTTTAGTTTTTAATGAAGTTTATTAACTTTATAAATTGCTATTTTTAATGCAACTGGTGTCACGCAAGTTGTGTGATGCTTACTTAGATAATACACAAAGGATGCAATGAGGATATTTTATATTTTAAGTCGCAAAAGCTATGTAAAATGAAAACTAAATGTATATTATTACTTATATGTTGCTCATTGTAGAAATTATTGGTAATTGAGCTCAACTGTGTATGACGTATAATATTTGGGTGAAATCACAAAATGTGTAAGGTTAACTATGTAAGCACCTAGTATGATAATGTTATTTAATGGGGATATTAGTAGTGGATCATGCCCTTAAACCCTTAAATAAGCCCCTAAATAAGTACTGTATTTCCAGCTTGAGCTACATAGGTACTTACCTTAAACCTTAAAAAATGTACTGACTTTGTACTTACCTGTTACTTATAGATAGATGTATTTAAAAGTAATTTTGTTTTTTGTCTGTAAGTTGTTTTTTTCACGTGCGTGGAAATTGCAAAATTTTTTCTCATGATTCATGCTCAAGTAAAGTAGATTATAGAACCATGACAAAAATGCAGTAATTAACAATAAAAAACTGCATGCACGTATTTATGTGTGTACATGAATGATTGATCAATTTTTCGAAAACACTGACCAATTTTAAATTCCCGCATAGCCCTGTTTTACATATTTTTGAAAAACTAAAAATGAGGAGCACCTGCAAAATCGAATGAAAAAAGTTCAAAATGCGAAGCAAAGAAAAAATACCGTCAAATTTCCGGATGATTTTAAATTTTTTCCATCTTTATTATTATTATTTTTGGAAACTAATAAGCCGATCGCAGCAAAAAGTTCCTAGTATACGTAAAAAACCCTCGAGAAAGACATGGAATTGAAATAATATTTTTAAAACATTTAGTTTGGCCACAATTTGACCTCAAACATGATCTCCTGTCTCCGGATGGTATGTACATCGCGTGTAAATGCATAGCACAGCAAGCCTCTTACTATTTTCTGCGACACACACGAGAAATAGAGAGAAATCTGAGGAGCTAGGCTTTTTGCACGCGTATACATACCATCCGGAGAC
>JAQIVE010007174.1:0-10733 GCA_034698285.1 Sminthurinus bimaculatus
AGGACACTCGAAGAGAATTGGTCAAATTCATCGAAATCGTCATCCTCATCGAGCTCATCGAGTTCGAATTCCTCGTCCTCATGGCAAGTTGGCATGGGCGATCGATATCGAAATCTATCTGCATATGTATGTATGTACATTTTTAGTTTGTTACAGGTACATTATTTTTTATATTATTATTATTATATTATTATATCCGTTTTTGTTCTGTATTAATATTTAATAGTAGTTGTTAATATTAGTCAACATATCAGTCATTAGAACAAGAAACAAGACTGTCAAAATAGGAATAATTGCACAGCAAAGGGAAACAATATTAGGAAGAAAAAATATTAGTTTGTTTAACACATCGTATAGAATTTTAAGTCTACCTTTTTCTACGTCAACGTCATAACCAAGGATGAAAGATTCAACAGGAAAGGCAAAACAAAACTTTAAAGTTTATATTCCAAACGCATTTGCAGTAATACTTATTTATTATGATTACTCATTCCAAATCCCAATAAAAATCAACCTAGTCTAAAGCTGGAGAAAAAAATGTCTAAAGTTATGCGGCTAATGAAATCAGGTAAAGTCTAAACATTTACATTATTTGAACTTGATGCAAACTGTGAATGAACAAGGGAAATATTTGAGCAGTATACACATGATAAACGTTTAAATTTTACGCCACTACTTAAGTTGAGCAAGGATTTCTGTACTTCTATTTTCTATACTCTATATTATAATATAATATTATGTTACAGTAAGTTTCAATGTATGATCATGTCTACCTGGAAGGTAGGGAGATAGACCTCTCTACTTTCCATAATCCAAAAGATCTACATCCACTAGAATCTAATAAAACTATATTAAGTATGAACTATGAGTCTATATGATATACAATACTTTTGATATTATTATTATTATGTTATGACAAGAAAAAAGAAGAAAGAGTCAAGAGGACGTACCTGAGGAATATCTAGCGGAGAGTGGAGGTTGTTGCTGCGACTGCGGGGTCAGGCTGAGAGATCGATAGTCACCTGACCTTTGTCGAGGCATGGAGCCGTACCAAAGCTGTTGGTGCTGCTGTTGGTCCCCGCCCCGTCCCAACCTGTGGTCACTTCCCGTCCGCGGGATCCTCAGACTGCTCCGACTACCGGGGCCCCCGCCGTAGTGCGGCCCGCCGTGTCGAATGGGTCGAGGTCCCGTGTAGAAAGTGTGCACCTTTTCCGCGAGACTCTCCAGGGTTTTGGGGTAGGCGCGGTCAAAGGGTTGGAAGTGAGATCGATCGGGGACGATGGATCGCGGTTGTTCCGTGATGACCGGAGGTGGTGGTTGATATGATATTGAGGCAGTGTTCATGTCCCGCGACGAGAGGTCGTGCGGGAGGGAGGAGATGTGACCACTATGACTGTAGTGACTCGTGTCCCCTCCTCGGTCTCTCTCCCTTTGCTGGAGATCTCGCTGATGGTGGAGAAGGTCTTCTTCACGCTCCCGGTCTCTCTCCCGATCTCTATCCCGGTCCCGGCGGATGCCACCCCGCTCACTCCCCGCCGACGAGGATCGGTGGTACCAATCATAGGCAGAGGAGGAGGAGGGCGGCTGGCCGTGAGTCATGTAACCACCCTGCTGCGACTATTATTTTCAACAACCAACATAGAACATCATTGAATCACTTAGTTTGGTTGTACTACATACATGTGTACATTGTACATACGGTAGCCCTCAAACATGCCATCAACCCTTCATAACTACAAATTATTATAAATAATATCTAATTATCATACATTTTCAAAAAGAAAAATAAAAGATGCTTAAATGCATGGATTTTCCTTACCGAAGGTCTCGGAGGTGGTTCAGGACGCATCTGGTCATAGTAATCAGAATACTGTGGGCGACGTATGGGCGGTTGAGGTGTTTCCAGTCTGAAATTTAAATGTAAAAAAATTGTTACATTTCCGCCAGAATATTTCTGAAGGAACCAGAGTTTTAAATTTTACAGGTTCCGCCGATTCTTGTTATTGGCCGAGGCTTCATCAACATTTTCAAAATACCTGAAAAAACTATAACAATGTAACTCGGTTAGTAATGATGGTACCATATGATGGCTCCACCTTTTGCTACTACACCTATAGAACACTTGAAAGGATCTCTTATTTTAATCCCTATTTCTACAAGGAAAGCATGAGCGAGAGAATGAGAGACCGACAAGATTACAGATTATTACTAGGATTATTATTGAGGATTTATTAGGCATTATCATGACTAGACCACACCAACCAGTACTTAAATGCCCAACCGTTTTCACTACTTTTCATAATATTACCCAAGTAATTCCATCTCCCTGTTCTGCGTTTAGACCAGAAACTACACACACAAGTGCCGAGTATATACAATATACATAAAATAATATATGTGACTGTCCGTAATAAAAGCAATGTAACTAAATGCGCGGTTTATATATGTACGCAATGTGAATCATGTGCAATTCTATGACAATTTTTAAATTTTAGTTACATTGCTTTTATTACGGACAGTCATATATGGACAATAATAATTATTATTACTATTATTCTTACATTTAGTACTATTATGTATCACTGTATATAAACAGTGAGTATATAATATGATTGTAGGCTAGGAGTACGTACATTAAGTGGACTAGATCGTCTGGGTCGTGCCTTGTTTGCTAATTGGGATGCTTCTACCTGTCCAAAAGAAACCCTGGCATTTAGAATCCTACTCATGTATTTACGTACTGCCTGTCTTTAAAAAAGGGTCCGCTCAAATTTTGCTTTCTTCAGGCTAATAGATGGTGAAAGTAATTTCTACCCAATATTCTAATCCTCATTTCGAAAACGAAATGAGGATTGATTGATAAGGATTGATTATAATATATTTCACCTTCCCTAATTAAATCTCCACTTCTAACACGGGGGAGAAGGTGCTCATACTGAGAGTTATGCAATACTTCCCCGACACTTTTCTGGACCTAACCCTGGCAAGGTCTTGCAGGTTATGGACATAATGAGATATCCATATGAAAGACCAACCGATTCTCTTGAGACGTTTTTGGGTTTATTTCTCTACCTTCTATTATCTTCGAAATCAGACTTTGAAAGAAAGTTAGCTCAAAAAAAGTTTCCAAATCCGACCATTTCAGCTATTTTCCCATTTTAGAAATTGCTTCCTACGGGTTACAGGAATGATTCTAAAAATCCCAAAAAATTAGATTTTTGAGGGAATCATACCCTTACTACTATAGAATAATAGAATGGAATGTAACTCTTCAGGTCACTTGGCTAGAGTCAAACATGTGCGTGAAAATTGAATTTTAAGTTTTGTAACATGTGTTACAAAACTTCCGCTCTTCCACTCCGAAAGCCAAACAGCCTTATGGTTGCCATGGCCCAAATTGTTTGATTTTCATTTTTATTTGTTACAAAAACGACGAATCGGGCTGCAGAATATTGCAAAAAATTTAACTCAAAAGACGAATCGGCACGGAAGAGGGGACAATGACTTTTTTTGACTCATTTTCAATGTAAAGAAATACGGACTGTATCCAGACCTGTAGAGCTATCACCGTGAAATTTGGAGGACGAGTGTAGAACTCTTGAGAGCATTTGTCAATGCTATTGACCGCATTGAAAAACAAGGGACAAGGGAGGGGGGAGGTCACAAACCCGTGGAAACGTGTTTTTGGACATCTCCTTTTTAATGATTCATATTTTAGAAACAAGAAAAGCTAGAGAGATAAGCCTCAACTTGTTTCTAGAAAATCCATCGAGCTTTTATGTCGACACAGTTCGATGTCCATAGTCTGCAAGACCTAGCCAGGGCAGGACACATCATACATTATAGTGGTCGGAAAGTATTGCATAACCCTCAGTAAATAAGTATTTCTTGATAAAATTCCATAAATGTTAAAAAATTATTATTAGTTATTGTGTATGTAATCTGGAAAGCGTTTAGGAGTGTGCGTTGACTAGTAGTAGTATTGGGTCTTTAGTTCAACTGCCTCCTCCATGAAAGGGACCAAGTGTGAAACCATTCGCCTGCCACATCAAACATGAAACTAAATCAAAGGCAAATGCTACAGCAAACACTTGGTTGTAGCCACTTGATTAACTCTTGATTAGCCCAACAACAAACGTCCAACACTTTCATTCTTCATCCCTTCCATGCTCTCCCGAATTCACCGTGCGATCTGCGAGTGTTTATGTACCTCTGGTGGACGTGTAAAAAGTCAAATCCCTCCATTAAAGATGAATGCATTAACCCCTTAAATTCCATCCCAATTAAGTAAGCTATCCAAAGCCCACAAAGATGAGTTCCAAGTTCAAGCTCAGGACTTGATGGCCTTACATCACCACTACTTAACAGCGAGGAAAAAGGAAAGCGGAAGATTCCCTATAGTCTAGCAAAAATAATGGCAACAGTAATACAATACCAGCACTGGCCTTCTTCACCTTCGACTTTCCAAAGCTTATAAATACGTATAAAATCCCCATAAAAAGATGGCTCGGTCCATAGATGCTAAACCAGGGGAAGGAGTCTGTATGTATGCTACAATACAAAGCCTCACATCCATATATATACAACAATATGTACCTATAAAGTCTAATCAGAGCGAGAAAAAAAAGCTCCCTGGATCCCCAGAAAGAAAAAAAAGAAAGAAAGAGGGACACTCAAGTCAAAAATGAAAATGTACAGTTATAGCAGAGCATAGCCAGTATCTCCAAGGATGAAAAAGAAGAAAAAGATGGGAAGGAGGGGAAAGAATGAACCAAAGTCACGTCCCCACGTTTGCTTTCTACTCGGGTTTAGAGATTCACGAGTTGGTGAAAGGTTGCATAAACTATGCGGAGAGGGAGAGAGAAAGTTTTTACTCTACACTCAAAGCAAGAACGTTGTTGTTGCTATGGAAAGTTTTAGTTTTAGCACTAGAACCGGAACCAGAAGTGATAGAATGAATTTTAGGGAGAGCATGAGAGAGAGAGAGAGAGAAGAGGCACTTGGTAGAGATAAAAGATAAAGATAAAAGCACCGTCAATATCGGTTCATCACATCTCATCCATAATTTTATCCCTCAGCTGCACAATATACAACATACCTCTCTGATCGGGATGTTATAATAACAAATATACGTATAAGTAAAAAACAAACTACATAACTAATGCCTACACAAAAACGTATAAATACTGTCTGCAAACATACTAAATTTAAGTCTTCACAGGAAACATCACATGCTAAAATCACCGTTGCCATAGGTCTGAACATTGAATCCTTATCCTACCTGCCCAACGCAACCATTCAAAAACTGCTGCCATAATAATATTATGTTACTATAATTACGTTGTACGTATTCAACTGAAATGCTGCATGTAATACAATATGCTTCAAGCTTACATTTTTCAAACCAAGTTCAAAATATCACGGCTTTTACGTGCAGAGTACAAAAAGTCTACTGTAATGCTTTGAAAATGTTCCAGCTATATGTATATGTAGAAGCATTTGCCTGTGTGTATATGTGTGTGCGTAACTGTAGCCAGATCTAGACCCAGTACCCTTATTTGGAAATAGAATGCATGCAAACAACATGGAGCACGCACTGGAAAAATTCTCGAGAAGGAGGAGACAACATGCTCCATATTATAGAGTCAAATCACATCTTTTTGGCAGCTCAACGGAAGCTAATACGGACATGCATAGAAAACAAGGGCCGTGAACTCTGCACTGTCGTCTCACTGCTCATGGAGCCTCCATCTTCGTCCTTTTCAAATTCAGTCCAAGTATGTATTTCAACATGACAACTAAAGGGCCAAGAAAAGGACGAAGGCGGGCATGAGGAAGACGAACCAAGTATGCAGTAGCAGCTAAAGTGTCCAAGTCAAGTTGTGAGCAATACTGGAGACTCATATTGAATAACATTGACAAAGTATTTCAACAATATAGACTCATTGTTAGTGATCCCGAGCATAGATATAATAAACATACAGTATTATGTATGTCCAATGTATTGAATCTCTCTTCTCTTTCCTGTGAACTCAAGTCATGTCATCATCCCTGACTCGGATAAAGTCCGAGTCCCTCACTCCCTCCCTTTAAACTCTGCTCCACCCCATCCTATTATGTATGATGTACCGTATTGTTCCATTTAGTGAGACACGTCCATATAGTGAGACGCCCCATATAGTAGGACGCGGAAAAAGTGAAAGGATTTTTTAGTAAGACATCCGCTCTCCATTTGAAATCCTTGCTTCGCGCTACCTCCATATAGTAAGACACCCCATTTAGTAGAACTCCGGAAAAGAGAAAGGATTTTTTAGTAGCACAGTCCTACTATATGGAACAATACGGTATTACACATGTCAGACACTAGTCAAAAACATAGTTTCGACTAGTTGCCAAGCAAATGTCTAAAGTACTAAATTATCATTTGGTTGAAAAGGCTGTTTTTAAAAATTACTGCTAGAACAGGAGGTATATAAGCATAAAGTTTTTTTTTCGTGCTGTTTTTATTCCCTCTTCGTTTTCTGGCAAGCCTTATGCCACTTCTTAAGCGAGATTGATTGCGAAGCAAACAATTATTCATGAAGGACTGCCAAAGGATTTTCTGAATTATAGTGTACTGACCAATTTGTCCTCCAGGAATTGTAATCTTTGGTAAAAATTTTAGGGACCAGATTCCATAAAATTATCAAGCCACTAGTCGTAACTAAAGTTGCAATTAGATATCGAGTTCGGCATAAAAGTCACGCTAAAATGCTTCTCCAGTTAATGAGAAGTTGATATTCTTCGCTAAGCACAACTGGCTTAAGAGCAACCTTCATTCTACTCCGCAGTAGGATTAGAAAGTTTTGCTCATATACAACTTTAAATGTAACTTTTATCGAATTTCACTTAAAGTTGTTCTCAAGAAAAATTTAGAGTTGTTGCTAAAGTTGTACTAAAGTACAACTTTTAATAACAATATCGAATCCCGGCTCAGATAATTATGCTATTTTTCCAATTCCAATTAAGTTGGTAGGGCTCCCTAAGACGGCGTCCATTGAGCTACACTGCGTTATTTGAAATTAGAGAAACATGTTTTTTCGGCTCCCTGGCTATCCTATGTAATTATTCTATGTGTGATAATGGCGGCTGGTAGGGCAAAAAGAATTAAGCGGCGTCCAAGTGTATATCGAGCTACAAGAGACAGAATGGCTTCATTGCGCTTGATTATAATTTTTATTGTGCTGGGACATGCTGATGTGTTAATGCTAACTGTAGAACCAAAAATTCGCAGATAACAGACTTAAGCTTCTATTAACTACAGCACGACTAGCATCGGAGAGATCTTAGAGCAGCTTCGAACTTATGCATTGAAATGTATTGTAGACATTATGTTCATTTTTCAAGAATAACAACATCAGACACTTACAAATATTGACGAATACAAACCTTCCTTGGATTTGAGCTTATGACTTATGTGCTTAAAATAAACAGTATTTTTTACCTGCTTGGCCACATAACCAGCCTTTTCTGGCTTTCTACTCTATAAAGTATTTTGACGCCACTTACAACATTCATTCAAATAATGCAGCAATACAATGACTATAGAATAACTTCCGGATGTCAAAGCTTACTGCTGTTAGAACAAAAGCCACGAATGGCGTCAAAGTATTTCAGAGAACACAGAGCGAGAATAAGACGAGTAGCATGGCCAAGCAAGCATGGGAGTCTCACATTCTTCTTGAGCAACGCAGCTTGTCTAATTTTTGGTTGGATACCACCAATTTTCTTCGAAGCATTGTAAGGAATAGGGCAATTTTTCTGGTTCAATAGTTATAAACGTACTAGTCAAAACTACTGTTAAAGGTAACAGAAATTAAAATTTTAAAAATTAAAAACTAAAAAACGGCATAAAGTTAAAGCTCCAAGCTTTACACATTCAGCAAAAAGTTACGCTGCAAATAGTAGTTAATGTCTTTCATACTCTGCTGGCATCGCATAGTTTACATTAAATCTGTACATTATTACTTTAGTTTTGTGTTGTGCATGCAATAATGCAACGATTCATGTTATTAGTCCATTTTCGTCTCCCGTTTTCATTCGGTGTACTTAGGTAGTCGCCTATTATAGACAAGTACAGTGAAAAACCAGAAATGAAACAAAGTAGTGCCATAAAATTTTCAAAATCTTTAAGCCATGCAGAATGCTATGGACGATTTTTCCTAACGCCGCTTGTGAGATACTTTTATGAAATTCATCCTTTAGATTCAAAGTTGGGCAGTTGTTTTACGGTTGTCAATGTGCAAGAGTTTGGGGATTGATACAACGGTAGCAGTGGTATATTTCCTGAATATTTAGTCTACTTTATTTGGTGCATACAATTTTTCCGTAAAGTTAAAGCCATTTTCAGCTGCCAATACAGTGTTCATTGCCGCCAAACCCATCGTTTAGAAATAATGCGGCGTTAAACCTGTTCATCCAAAACTCGTTTTACACAAAAGAGTCGTTTCTTCGCGGTGCTGCGGTTTATGAACATGATTTAACTATGAGAACGGATTCTAAAAAACCTATGAGCACTGACACGACTTAACTTTATGACCTTTTTATAGATTTCCTGTTGTCACGATCTACTTTTTGTATTTGCATGATGCAAACACGTGAAAACATTACGATTACATAGGAAAATGCGATGATGGCAAACGGGGATCAAAAGGAGCAAAATTGTAGGATTTTTTGGAACAATTTCCAAGTTTTTTTTTCAACAAAAATACAAGTGATCGAATCACATGAAACGGATTTTAAACTAGGTTTCAGGCCTCTACAGAAATTTTTGACACCTCATCCCGTGGATTGTGTTGTAAAACTTAAACAGCTGGCTGTTCAAAGTTTGAGCTCCTGCAAGCGAATTCTAGGTAGCCATTAATGTTATTCTCGAAAGACTTGAGTATTGTGAGGCTGAAATGTCAAACAAAGAGGTTGAAGAATTTTTACTTTGGATGCAAGGGTGTTGCCTCCCTTTATTTTTTTTGTCGGTGAGTTTTTATAACATTTTTTCTCTATGATCAAAAACCATTATCAACTAATAGAGAAAGGGTCATGGACGCGTTTTATGCAATGCTTGTGTCAGACAACAACGCTAAACTTGAAATGAAAGCGTCAAGCTTTCATAAACGTGTACTTTTATGCTGCATGTTTATAGTTAATTATGAAAATTGAGAAGTTGCTCTTTCTCTCATTCACTTGGCCACATAACCAGCCTCATTTTTGCCCCGTACCGTTCCAAGTACTTTGACGCCACTCATTGATTTTACGCTGATTTTGAGACACTTAGATGACAAGTTAGTTCTCAACCGCAGTAAGCATTCAAATATCAGAGTAAATGTCATGAGTGGCGTCAAAGTACTGATGACAAAAAACTACATTTTATTATGCTATACATTTTACACTCGGTTAGTGTGAATAATTGATTTTTATTTTAGCGAACTTTCGAACATCATTTGTGTTCATGATCACCCAAAAAACAAGAATGAAGAAAAATACAACATTGTAGAAAAGGTCACGAGTCGTGTATGTATAATGTATAGTGTATGTATTTTATAATTTCGGGAATCGAACCTTAAGGTATTTTTGAAAACCCGTAAAAACAAAGAAACTACTGATTTTACAGAGCTCATCGTACATCACACTCACTTTGTAATTTAAGCTTAAATTCGCCGCTCAAATGCATGTAAGACTTGTAAAAAACCTTATAGGGTCCTTGACTATAAAGGTCTGGGGAAAAGGCTTACATTTTTAAAATTTTTGGACAGTTTCTGTAAAAATATTGACCTCGATAATCATCAGTGCAACCCCTTAGTTGTGTTAATTGAGCGGAGTCAAATTTTCGAAATTTCACAGCCATGAATAATGCCACGGCTGAAACGTTTTGACGACGCTTGTGAGATTTTTTGTAGTCATGATGCCGAGAAGTAAGTAGACTGTTGGCTAAGGTTGTTTGTTGTATGCAAGGTTGTGGAAATTATAATAACGGAAGTAATGTTTTTCTTGATGGACGATAGAATACATACTATCTAGGTCCTATGCACACAAAATTTGGCGTCAAATACAAGGCTTCCTTAGATTTTAGCTTTTATGCATTATGCACAACATCAGTTGTTATTTTTGTGTTTTCTACACCTTAGAAGAGGTGTCAACTGTCTTGTAAAACTGATTGGATTGATTGACGCATAAATAAATTCAAACTCAAACATAACGTGAAAACAAAAATTACACATCCTCTCATTTTTTGGCCGCATAGCAAAGCAATAGCAAAGCAGATGTATCAGATGTCTCATTCCCGAGCTTTATCATTTGAAGTACTCTGACGCCACTCATGAAATTTACTCTGATATTTGAGTTTTACATGGCGTAGCTTCTAGGGTCTTAATGCTAACTGAATATCAGAGCAAACGTCATGAGTGGCGTCAAACTACTTCAAAGAATACAGAACGAGAACAAGAAATGTTATGTGGCCAACTAAATAAACAAAGAAAAGATGAAACATGTTTAACAAAAGCGTATTATAATTTCCCTCAGTTCTGTCACAAAAAAATGAAAATATAGATTAGGTATGTCCGTATTCGGTCAAGGAATAGAAATCTACCCGGCCATTGTCTCAAAAGTTGCCTACACTAGACCAGTATATGCCTGTAAAATTTGAACAATTTAGGTCAACGTTTAGATGGTGCTCAACGAGGTCAAAGGTCAGAAGGTAC
>JAQIVE010007175.1:0-10733 GCA_034698285.1 Sminthurinus bimaculatus
AAAATTGAAAATTAATTTGAGGTTTTTTCTTTTTGTTTCCTTTTAGTCTTGCTGATGAAAGTTGGCCCTTCATCACCTTTTGGTTTCATTTTCGTGCATAGAAAAACACTCTTATTTTTTCCTCGTGTATTTACTTACCCACATAAGCACAAGTCTATAATATCCAGTATATGGTCAAGGTCAGAAGGAAAAAGCAAATAATACGAGTATATGTGCAGTATACACTATACACAGTTAGGGAAAGCGATTGGGAGGAATGAAGCAAAGGAAAAGGAAACTGAAAGCATGCCGTTCCTCCATAAAAACAAATCAGGCTAATAAAAAGGAGGGGAGCGGAAACAAAAGGATGTGAAGAAAAGGACGAAGGAAATTGGCCTAAAGTGTATAGAATGTAGTGTCTGTAGTCTGTCTGTATGTAAGTTTCTGTGTTTGGGTATTTTATGTATACCCGTATAATATTATTGTGTACTTAAGTACATATAAATACTTATATACTTTGATGTTGAATCGAAATCGAATGTTTTTTGTGCATAATGTTGAGCGGTGAACGGTGAATATTGAGTAGATGGAAAGAAACAAGTAGATAGATATTGTGTAGAATACTTATATAAAAGATAGAATAAGGAGTAACAGATAATTGAAAATAGTCTCAAGTTCATTTATTAGAGTTCCTCTCGCTCTCTTTTTCCTTTAGGTAAGTACTTTATAATGATAGAATGATATAAAATATACATACACCATTTTTCTTCTTCTTGTTTTGATGTTGATGATGATGATGATGGTTGATGGAAAATGTGTGTCTCACAATCAGGTTCCAGATCGGAATCGGAATTAGCAAGCCTTATATACTATACACTATATACACCTAAAAAATCTATCGACT
Source organism: Sminthurinus bimaculatus (assembly GCA_034698285.1). Classification (NCBI taxonomy): domain Eukaryota; kingdom Metazoa; phylum Arthropoda; class Collembola; order Symphypleona; family Katiannidae; genus Sminthurinus; species Sminthurinus bimaculatus. Next base: position 884 of record JAQIVE010007175.1, read on the forward strand.
TTTGACTTTTTGCCTAGATACTTTTATGGATTACTTTTCACTTATTATTTTTGCCAATATCTTTCAGTGAGAAAGTATACTTACAGCAATATGCAATATAATATGTACAACAGCAAAAAGGGAACAAAAGAAGAAGAAAAAGCCGGCTAAACAACAGACAACAGCAAACGAGTCTCCTTTTATAAATTTACATCTAGATGGATTAATTACCGAACTTTCACATATATGCGTATAAGTAAGTAAGTATATATTATGGATATTTTTATTTTAATTTTTCCACCTTTTTCACAGAAACGTCAACTTAATTCGCTGTAAATGAAAAATTAGGACAAAGTATCCTCATTTTTATTCATTCAATCTTTTTTAATGCAAGAAGATGATCTTTAATGAATATTTGTAATTAAGTAATATTATGCTGCTTGGCTTGAGCCAATTGCGAGTATCTCAATGAAGTTGTTGATTCAAGATTCATAGAAATTTGCTGATTACGAAAATTTTTGGAAAAAGGGCAATCAGTATAATATTTATCAAAAAGATCAATTTTTACTTATAATATATTTTTTAGAGCTTCAATGGCATCAACTAATTTTGATCTGTACAAATGTTTCATAAGAACACAAAAACCCGTAATTTACTCCTCTCTTGTTCAAGTTGTATCTACTTTTCAACGACCCGGTGAGCAAATTTTAGGAACAAAATTATAAAGATTGTAAATACTTACATATACAGATTTTTATTTAGTTTCTATTTTACGCGTTAGTGTGTGAAGCCTCCGTAATGAAATTTGAACAGGGATGATCCACATTAGTAGAAATATCTTTAACTAATACATACATACGAACCTATACATACATAATATGCATGAATCTTGATTCTCGGTTAAGTAGATACATAGATATGTATAGACGGAAGAGTTGGTGTGGGATTGAATTCGGCGTCTGCCGTCAACCGTCAACAGCCTGCATATTTATTACCTCTCTTGACTGGGCCGTCTCCGTGACTGTGTCTGTGTCTACCTGCACTCACTAAATAAACAAACAATAGGAGCATTGATACAAAAGTGTGTACTATATCCATATGTTATGTACAGTGATAATACCTGTGTGACTCCTGTATGTAAATGAACCGGTGCCTGGAGCAAGCAGAGAGAAAGAACGAAAGAAAGAGACACATAGTGTGTAAAGGTATTAGCAAAATTTGGATTTGGATTTGTATAATATTGGAGTGTGTGTATTGGATTGGATTGGAGTGGAGAGTTGGGCTGTTGGTATGGTATAGGTGGTAGTTGGTAGTGGGGAGTCGGTAGTTAAACTAATCAGTCTACATAATCTGACTGATGATGAGAAATGTGGGGAGGAACAATAAATTTCAATGAGGATAATTCCCCATGACAGGTGGATCGTGGATCCTCCACGTTGGATTTACAGGAGTATCCAGTACATACATAGGTAGATATACTTTCTCTCTCTCTCTCTCTCTCTTTTTCTCCAGCTTTTCAATGTTCAATTCCATGTGATGTACCCTTTTTCCAGTCTCACGCTTTTCACTCTCTCTTCACACTTCACACACATTTTTCCCGCTTTCTCCGCCACTTGACTGTTACTGTTCGCAGCTCAGCACTCCGTCTCTCTCTCTCTCTCTCTGATTCTCTCTCTCCTCAAAATTTAATTAGGAGAACGCGTGCTTTGAAGTGAAACTTGTATTCATGATTCATAAGCAAACTCTTTCGCTTTTTCTCATACTTACTCACGTTCCAGGTATATTCCGTTATTTTGCTCTATCGAATTTTTCCCCCGAGCAAAAGCTTCTCCATATATATTCTATTGTACAAATAATATACATATCGGACTGAAAACTGAACATTTTGTATAGATTGGCCGGGTCTGATTGTGACGGACTGACGAAGAAAAAGAAGAAGCGAAAAATTTGGGAAAAGTCGGCTCATGTCTGTCATGTCAGTCCGTCGTGAATGGTTGAGGTAGAAGCTATTAAAGCCGCCTTTCTTTTTTCTATACAGAAGATGTATGTACAATGTACAAGTTGATTGTATTTGATACAATATTTTGTAGCGCATATTGATGTTGATATTGATATCAATCAGTCAAACCCAATCCGGTCCGATCCGACCGATCCGATCTGGTTCAATGTGGAACAGATGAATCCAATTCATGTCCGTGTCCATCGCCAGCCATCTGCATGCTTATGCTTATGCTTTTATGTTGTACATATGTTGCGGCCGTATATCCAATTCAATTTTCATTCAGGTGGAAAAGAAGGCCTTGTTTTACCCTCATTTTTTGATTCTTGTTATGCATTCATCCCCTCCTATTTTTATGGGCTATTTTGCTTTCTTCGTCAAGTTCTTCTGCAACTTCATGCTCGTCTTCTCGCGTTTTTCTTTCAACTTTTGCCGAAAATTGAATGTATTTTCAGCCCATTATTATATTGTATTATTACTATATGCTATTATACTTACCTTATAATATTCGATTAGATGATGATGATGATATTATATTAAATGGGGTTGTTTTTATTATTTTCCCTTTTGTTAGACACAGTTATGATATGATAAGAGTGTGTGTGCGTGTGTCTTTTTAATATATTCCTCCCTACCGGCATTTTATTGTTGATACACTTTTGATGCCCCACAAAAATCACAAATACGATACAAATTACGGATACAAAGTCAGCTCCTCACATAACACACACACGCACACACAACGTAATTTAATTTAACATGGATGGGAAGAAAAATGGAAATGTTTTATTATTGTGTGTATAGTTATTTCCCCTGAGGGAAAACGTCGGTAGTGCTCGAGGCTGGTCATTAAAATTGAAAAAAGTAGATTTTGTTTTGATTTTACATAATTTTTTTGTAGGACAGGAAAAAACAATTGTACTGTGCATAACACTTGATTAAAAATAAAAAAAGGCTCAAATTTCGGATGTCTTACTAGACTTTATAATTAGGTACCTACAGATGCGTAAAATTGCTTCGACAGCCCTTAAAAAAATTTGTCAAACTTTGTCAAAATTTGCTCGAATTTGACAAATTTGAGCTTTTGATGAGGTTTCCATGGAAATTTATCAAAATTTTGTAAAAATCTGATCAAAATTAGGTAAGCATTTCATCAAATTATAAGCCACGATTTTTTTCCAAGGGCAAAGTCATTCTCCCCAACGCTCAAGTCTGTTCCAAAATCGCAAATTTTGAAAATGCTTTTTCATTGGACGTTTGTAAAACTTCGACGCCGTTCATCAATAAATGGCCTTTTTTTGCCCACGATGTTTGACCTAAAATGGCTTTTCAGCCTCGATATAAGTATATCGAGGCATTAGGAAATATGACCTTGATTTTCCATTTTAGGTGGTCAAAGTTTACGGAATGCGGTAGGGTTTTTAATACAGTTAGATTCTACCTACTTACTATCTACTTACCGAGTGTCCATTTAAAATTAAATGGACCGTTTCCCTCAGGGAAACGCTTGTCCGTCATCACCATTTATCCATATACATACATTATACATACCCACATACATGTCAATGTTACAACATGTAGGTAAATTTGTGTTCCATCGATATATTTGATGTAGGTACCTAAGTAAATATTTCATGTATGGCTATTGATTTGATTTGATTTGATTTGATGCGATTTGATTGGATTTTATCCCTCTCCTATTGATATTGATGTTGGTATTGATATTGATATTGATATTGACTGTGGCTAATGTATGCCAATATGCCAAGCAAATGTCGGTTGAAAGGCCACCTCAAACCACACATCACAAAGCACAGCACATCACATCACACACCCGTCGGTGAGAACAAGAAGAAGTGGGAAAAAAGAGGATTGAGCCAAAGGCGAGGACAAGACGGAGAGAGAGAGAGAGAGAGAGGAGTGAAAAGTGCGGAGAGAAAGAAATACATACTTATAACATATCAGGCAGTGAAGGGAGAAAGTGTGGAAAGAGTGAAGCTCATAAAAAATGAAGGGGGCGAGCACAAAAAGAAGAAGAAGCATCAACATATGAACACGAAAATGAACATGAACAAGAAATAGCCAAGAAAATACTATTCTAAACTCTACACTATATAAGTAATAACAAGCATTATACAGATGCATCTCACTCCACTGTACATTGTACACTGTACATACAGAAAAAGCAGCTTGACTCACACTAAACTAAAAACCAAGGTAAAGCAAAGCAAAGCAGAGAGGAGTGAAATGTACACACATATTATAGGGAGAGAGCGAGAATAGCACATCAAAATAATAAATAGCCTCATCGATCATATTAAAAAGTGGGCTTTCTCTCATTCCCTCTCTCTCTCTCTCTCTTACTCTGATATCATGATACCATTAGTCATCAAATTGCACCGTCCGACTCCAACTCCAACCTGAAACTCGCCCAAGCTTCAAGCTCGAGCACGAGGTTCGAATTCGCAGGATTCAGGATTCGTGCAAATATCACTGAAGACTCAACTCAACTCAACTCGGCTCAAGCAAATATAGCAAATAGGCGGGAGGGAATGGCAAAAGGAAAGCGAGGTGAAAACATATGCGGAAGAGCCAAAGCCAAAAGTGTGAGCAAGTAAGTAAGTAAGTAGGTAGATAGGAGGGAGAGAGAGGGAGGGAGGCAAAAGTCCAAGGCGAAAGCCAAAACTAAACTAAAGTGGTAGAAAAAAAGGTAAAGAGACTCTCTTTCTTTCTTTCGTTCTCTCTCTCTCTCTCTCTCTCTCTCTCTCTTCAGTCCTCCATCGAAACTGCTCTCAAGTCATGAGAGAACTGCCAACTGCTCCTCTTTCTCTGTTTCTTTCTTTCTTGCTCCCTTTCTTCCTCTCGACCCTCTCGGAGTAAATGTGAAATGTGGGAAAAAATTTGCCAGAAAACTTGAGACTACCCCCTCTGTCTGTATTATACATAATACATAACTGTATAATAGACACACATATCATATCATATCATAGAATAATATAAAGCATTTGTGGATGGATTTGAGGCCAGAGCTAAATAGAGACCCTGTCCATATCGGATCATGTCATATCATGTCATATCGTATCGTATCGTATCGTATCGTATGATATCATCTCATGACGAAACCATTTCATTTCATTTTATTTCATTTGCTCTCCTTCGTCTTGGGTTTTTTCGTCTTGTTCTTCTTATACTCCGTCTTGGGTTTTTTGGCCCAGTACAGAGCAGAGTTGTGTTCAGAGAGGGAAAAAATGGTCCATATTAAAGTAGAATGGGCGCAAATCGGAGTATGAGGAAAAAATCATATAATAATATAATATAATATAATATGGACTATCACATATCACATATCAGATGGACTCGACTGGATTGGATTATATTGGACTTGACTCTAGTCTCTCGTCTCGTCTCGTCTGGATATCAGACGCAACCCCAAACCCCCCAAAAAGAACGAAGAGTCGGACTGACTGACAATATGAAAAATGGAAAGTCATTTCCATTTTACAACTCAACTCAAGAGTTGAGTTGAGTCCATTGGAATCGGAATATTTTAAGGTTGCCTCTCTTCAGTATCTTTTTCTATAGATGTTTGTGTGTGTGTGTACGGTGTACGTACATAGTTTATGGAATGGATGGTGTGTATCATTTTTTTATTATTATGTTGCTTGCTGAACAGGGGCCAACAACATATTTCCCCCATTTACATGAATATTAGCATTTTTCCACAATCCTCAGAGAGAGAGAGAGAGAAAGAGAGAGAGAGAGAGAGAGAGAGTCTATGTATGCATGTATGGATGGGAATCTTGGGCGAAGAGGAGCAGCAGGGCTTACCATGTGATACCAAACGAAAAAGAAGACAAAGAAGAAGACCATTATGATATTGATAAGATATTGTACTTTTGGAATACCTTGGCATGTCATGGCATCGCATGGCATGACTTGGTAAGGATTGGCTTGGACATGGTCATTTTCTACATATTATATTATGGTATACCTACATAAACAAAGTTATTATTGCTTATAGATGTATGTACTCTGATAGTGTTGAGTTACATGTGTAATGTGTAGTATGTAGTATGTTCATCCAATTCTTCAGTTCTTGAGTCCAATCGAACGAATGCGGTACATTATTTGCCATAGTTGATAGTGTATTGGAAATGTGTAGATTGTAGTTAGTTGATATAGATTTGCTACACATGTATGTATGGATGTATGTATTTGATAGCTGATGCGTTCCACTCCAATTCCCGCACAAATATTTGCAAATGTACCTCCAAATTATAATATTACCTACCTAAACTCCTATTTGTAGACGTTTGCATGAAATTGAGAGAAAGAGAGAGAGAGAGAGAATAAAAAGGAAAAGTGCCTCACACACACAAATAGAAATACAAATAGCAAATGGCAATACAAACAGACAAATATGAATAAAAATAATCGTGTACAAATGTAGGTATGATGTATGTATGTGTGGTATATGTACTTGTCGTGTTCGTTTTTCTTGTCCTTTCCCTTGTCGTTGGCCCCTTTTGTACACGTTAATATGTACGAACTACGAACACTCGTTTTAACACTAGAGAGCTTCCGTACATCACATCGCATCGAGTAGGTTCAATATCGAGTGGAGGGAAAATATTAGCGCAGACATTGGGGAGATTTTTAAAACGTACTGTATTTTTTCTTATTGTAGACCAATCGTATATATTGATTGGAATCGATAGTTTTTGATGGGATTTGACAGTTTTTGATGGGATTTGACAGTTTTTGGTGGGATTTGACAGTTTTTGGTGGGATTTGACAGTTTTTGATGGGATATGACAGTTTTTGATGGGATTTGACAGTTTTGGATGGGATTTCACAGGTTTTGATGGGATTTGAAAGTTTTTGATGGGATTTGACAGTTTTTGATGGGATTTGACAGTTTTTGATGGGATTTGACAGTTTTTGATGGGATTTGACAGGTTTTGATGGGATTTGAAAGTGTTTGATGGGATTTGACAGTTTTTGATGGGATTTGACAGTTTTTGGTGGGATTTGACAGTTTTTGATGGGATATGACAGTTTTGGATGGGATTTGACAGTTTTGGATGGGATTTTACAGGTTTTGATGGGATTTGACAGTGTTTGATGGGATTTGACAGTTTTGGATGGGATTTGACAAAATTGACGAGATTAGATAAGATGCTTTCTTACGAAAATTGACATTGTTTGACGAGATTTGACAGAATCAACAATTTTGACGGGGCTTAATAAAACTGAAATTTGTTTATTGCATTTGCCAAAATCGCAATTTTCGACGAGATTTGATGAGACAATTTATCAAAGTCCCACCAAAATTTGATCAACTTTGATCGCTCTTATCCTGTCAAACACTCGAGAAATTTTTCAGTAAGATGTTTTACCACGGTACTTGGTCTCTAAAATAGTTCGACAAATAGCATGAAACAGCTGCAAAATCTCTCGAATCTCTGCGTATACAACATTCACTTTCAACACACCCTCAAATACACTCATGCATTCTTACATAAGTACATGGAGACTTTTTTGTGTGTTTCTTCTGAGCCATCACATTACAACACCGGGGTCTCTTGATGAACAATCGTGTATTATGCATTATCTGTACACGCATGCTACATACCTACATAATATTCACAATCTATATCATTCCATTACACACACACATTTTCTGTCTTTGTAAAAACGCCTCTTGAAATTTTACTTTCTCCATCTGTTGCCACGGAGAAAGTAAAATTTAAAACCCATTTTAATAAAAACGGACAGTACACGTGTGTAGAGTGTAGAGCTCTCTCACTTCTTGCCGTTCAAAAGGTCCCCTTTCTTTCACTCAACACTCAACTCGACTCGGCTCAACTCCCCTTTCCACGTCCACTTCCACCCCGGCCCGTTCTCATCGTCATCACAGTTGTCGTCGTTGTCGTCGTCGCCGTAGTTGTCCTTTTCGTCATCGTGTTCCCAAAAAAAGGAAACTAACACATGACATATGTATGAGCAGAGGGAGACGAAGACGAAGAAGAAGAAGGTGGGAGAAAGTGAACCATACGAATATAGTCTCAGTCACACAAATATATACACAACCACATGTGCCCGTACATTGTACATATTTATTATACAGTTATTTTCATATTCATACATTGCATTATAGGTATACCTTATACATGGTATAATATTATGTAAGTACATATACATAAATACTACGTACAAAAGAAGGAGAGCGGGAAATATTGTATTTATTGTATTTATGTATGAATTCGATATGATGATGACGATGAAATGACAGAATTAGAATTAGAACTCCAATTGCCAGTTGAAAGAGTCTCGACTTGAGTGGACAAAACTAGTAGATAGATATGACATACATCATTCATACATACGTATTACATAGTAGTACGTATAGTCGACCCTTTCAAGTCCAACTGTATGTAGTACAAATACAAGAATGTATACAGTCAAACCTCGATTATACGAACTAACTTTCCAACAAAGGTTCTTAAAATGATAAAAAACACGTTCTCCGTGCTGCGATGCAGTTTGAAATGATGATTTCGAATAAATACCATAGGCATGTTCCCGAACATCCAGAGATGGCGGTAAACCGGCGCGCAAGTTTCAAATTTTGACAAAAATCCTCGTTTTCGAATTTAATCTGTGAGGAAACCAATTTTTTCAGGCATAAATGCCAAAATTTGCTAAAAGCTACATGAATTTTTAATTTTTCATAATTTTTAAATAAAAACATTTGTAAAAAATGGAGCATTTTAAAAAAATGATTAATGAAAAATGGCGAATTTTAAAAAAAATGATTAATGAAAAATGGCGCATTTAAAAAAAAAGATTTATGAAAAATGGCGAATTTTTACGATGAATTTTGTCATTTTTACCATGCAACCCCATGACACAAGAAAAACAATGTACGTTTTTTCAGAAATTACTTCAATTTACGTAGATGCTGGCGATTTTGGTATTTTTACCTGAATGATTCGGTTTTATCTTAAAATATATTCAAAAACCATGGTTTTTGTTAAAATTTGGACTTTGCGCGCAGTATCCGATTGCCTTTGTGGCAATCGAGAAAATGACCATCAAAATATTAAAAAACATCAGTGTAAACAAAACTTCATCAGAGTATATGCATTATGCATGTTGCATGTTACAATTGAATAGTCGAGTAAATCGAGGTTGAATAAATTTATGGCTCCAGACACCCTTTGCGAGAGGGATTGTTTTAATTTTGAATTTTTCACAAAAAAACAATGCTTGGCTAATATGTAAGCATGGTCAAAATAAAGGTGATATCTTTGATTATTGTATTAAAAGTTCAAAAGTCCGGTAGATGGCCATTGTAACAGACCCTCGATTACAATTTTTTTTTGTAAAATCCGGGGTTCGTTTTAACGAGGTTTTACTGTACGCATGCATATTGTGTGTATTGTGAGTTATTGTGCTGTATACACACGTACATACATACATACACCGGGTTCAAACACTCGCAACTCTTACCTGAGTCGTTGAGTATCTACTCACAAATACCCGGCGTAAGCATTTCTCATTTCTCATGTGTGTGTGTGTATGTATGTCAGTCACTCCTCACTCACTCTCTCGCTCTCTCTCTCGTCACTGGGCTAAATGGACTAATAAAATGCATAAAAAGTAAAATCCAATACGGATCAATACACGATACACGATACACAATATGACGTATACAAATACAAATACAAACTAGACTAGAGTATGTAGTATGTACTGTACGATCGAATATACACTGCGTTATTTGAAATTCGAGAAACATGTTTTTTCGGCTCCCTAGCTATCCTATGTAAATTCATGTAGCCTTATCATATCTCCCTGTTAACTCTT
>JAQIVE010007176.1:0-10733 GCA_034698285.1 Sminthurinus bimaculatus
ATTTTATGTACAAGACGAATAATGAAGAATAACCTTCCTTCAATAGGTTCAGTGAGAATCTAACTTATTTCTTTTGTCTTCCAATTTGGCTTGGGCAGAATTGGAGGCAAAAGCACAAAACAAAGAAATGAATATAACGATGCACTAATAATATTAACATTAATTTATATTAATAAGAACTTTTAAATAGTATAATAATACTATAAGTAAAAAGAAAGAGGAAAGAAAAATAATATTATGTCAGCAGCAGCTGACGACTTGAATACACACAATATAATAATGATAATATAGCATGTGATGTGGAGCGAGGGAAAAGTATTCAAAACATCGACAGCCAATGAGAGAATACACATATAAATACATAGTATAATATTATAGCTTGTAGTTTGTAGTAGGAACTCGCAATCTAACTTGGTTTGATTGTACAGCAATAAATTACAACGCTAACTACCCAAGTACATAGTTCCTATTTTAGCTTTATAAAGACGAAATGTACCTCATTGAATTTTTTTTGAAACTTTTGCCTTGTTTATGAAAATAGGATTAACGGTCTTATAAAAGTGCAATAAAGTGCTGAACTCTTTTGACAGTAATCTAATTTGAGTTTTTTCTTACTTTATGCTTGTGTATGTCTGTGAAACTACGTCTCCGGTTTTTGAAGCCTCTGTATTGAATTTTTAAAACTGTAGGAGGACTAAGGAATGAAGACAGCTTCCCAATAAAAATCAGGGTTGACTGATTCAAAGTGGGTAATGGCACTTCATGCTCAAATCACTTTGAAATTGGTGTACAGAATATATACACCATAATGAATGGGGTTAAGGTTGCCTATCTTTGCTTTGTATGCATTCAAGACTCAAGAACTCAAGAAGAAAGAGAATACGGAGAGAAGACGACGAAAAAGTAAACAAAACATGTTTGTGTTTAAAGAAATTTATTTTATTGACAGTTTAGATATTCAATCATGATATCACGAAACCATAGCATGTTTTTCTTACGACTCTTAACTTAGGATCAGACCAAAAGAATTCAAAAATAAGAATAATAGGGGAGTTCCCGTCGATTTTTTGACATGTTACCTACAGTCTAAATTCAACATTCAAACAACAATAAATACAAAACTGCACGCATCCCAATTTCATTGGATTTTAGATTGGATCAGGACCAGATTCACAAAATAAATAAACATGTGCCGTTTTATTTAATTGATTGACCTTAATCTGGAGGGAAGACGGAAAGAAAAAAAACCTAACAAAAATTTGACCTTAAACCATTGTTACTTATCCCAACGCAAGTCAAACAATATTTGGATGACGCATAGTTAAAAAGACTTGTATAACAGTTGCATCATATTATACAGAACTGATAAAATGAGCGAGAAATCCCCCCAATAAATTTGTGCGTATCTATGATAAAAAAGAACTAACATCACTATATACTTTTATTAATAATACTGCATTTATACGCAGAAGATTTGTTTATATTTGATTCTGTCTTCTTTATAAATACACATAGGTGTATAAATATTTATATGTTTTTATAATATAAAACATATTTATGCATCTACTTTTTTACATACTCTCGTTAATATTAACATAACCTGAGTCTTGAATGACAATCCAATCCAACCCACTGTTCTAAAAATAAGTCTTAGCATGCATACATATAATACATTTACATATATACTTGAGTTAGGAGCACTCTTACTCAAGGAGCATTTGATTATACATTTTCATCAACGTGATCAATCATACTAGGTGCGATCTAATCTTTCGACTCCAATCTTAAGCTCTGTCGTCTGTAAGGAAGCCAAGTTTCGTAAATTTTGTCGTCGAATTTAGAGTCGTCAAATTAAAGAGATATAGCCAAAGTAGATGAAGAAGACAAAGAAGGCAGTGTATACACTACACACATAGTGTACAAGAAGTAGTGCTACTGTGTTAACAAAGACGATACCTATCTTGCCTGCTCACAATAAAATGCATAATAACACCGTGCCATATACGTTATACAAAACGTGTATTCCTAATGGAGTATATAATTCCATTATGCTAAACTATCTCACAATCTTTTTTGTTTTGTATGTAATAGCTCCTGTGTTTTTAAAATTATTAATGTGAACCCTAAATACATTTTTACATGTAACATTGTAACATATTACGTAGAAGTAGATTTTAAGACGAGAAAGAGAAACAGAGAGTTAAATCGGTTCAAGGAGAGGAAGGAAAAAAAACAGAGTAAAACTTACCCATTTTTAACTTTCTGCCACCTACTAAAACGATAAAATCTCGCTTGCCAAGTTGGTCGACCAAGCAAACGACAGTCTGTCAATTTGACAGGGAGATTTCGATGAGTACATCAAGGGAAAAGAAGACGACTGAATGATTCCTCGTAAAAACTTCATCACGATCGAATGCATCATTATCGTGACCAGTTCATGTAGAAGGATACAAGCTTCCCTTCCTATATGATTGCTGTGGCTTTGTTTTTTTATACAGGTATATTATATTGTTATCATAATTTGACCATTGGATACCCCATACGTTTTTTTACAATAACATGGGAAGGGAGAAGGGTTAAATGTATATATTCACTGTAATATCCGTCACGAATACCAAAAAGATACAAGTGTTTTCACACAATTTATGAAGATTGTTATAACAATAATCTTACTTATAGGATTATTACAATAAAAATCAACTGATCAGTGTTTAATTCATAACTGCAGCCGCACAAACAGACAAGCTACTACTTTTCAAATAACCAGTATCGAGTCTTCTTTTGATGATGACGACGACAAGGTAATCAAGACGAAGATACCGCATCACATCATATCATAATATACCGCATCATGTGTTATGATATCACGAGGGCATGAGTTCACATTGGAATCACAAAAAACTAACCAACTACAAAAACACAGCACTAGAAACTCCGAAGAAAACCACAAGACATTGATACAGGGAAAGGGAAAAAACTGTTTTTTTTGTCAAGGTTGGAGCAAGAGACGACGACGACGACGATGACAAAATCTCCGTCTTATATAAGTAAGCCGGAAACAGATCAACTCTCAACCTCTAACTTTGTAACACACAAAAAAACTGGGACAGTCAAAGCCAATGACAAATCGGTATCCGAGAACTTCGATGAATATCTTGTTTTTTGTTATCGGTCTTAAATACAGTTTAAAAGAATCTCCTCTAAAATCCTGAATGGAATAAAAAAAAGAACAAATTTGTTTTTTTAAATGATTGTTCCGAAATGTATGCATCTGTATTTACAAAACAGTAGTATAGAACTACAAACAAATAATTCTGTAAGAAGTAGTCACAGCATAAGTAATATTCATAAAATATAAATAAAGATCACTGTGAGCTGTAAGCTAACTTAAAGTAATGTACTAGAATTAAATTAATTTAATAATCTGAAACGTACAATAACTTACAATTTAAGAATATAGCTCCATAACAATTGTTACTGTCAACAAAGTTCCTCGGTTTATTAGGTCACTTGTTCTTTACTATTAAGTAAAGTCATAAGAAACACACACTTCCTTTGTTGATGTGACAATGAGGAGACACAAGATAAAGACGGTCGTCGTACTTAAATGACAGGCACAATGTAGTAGCACTATGATATACACAGAAGTTTGTCTTGTTGTTCTAGCTCCTTTTGTGAAAACGAACTTTAGTCACACGGTCACACTATGCAATAACTAATGTAATATGATGATAACTATCTTACTTGGTTCAATTTACGAGTGAACCCTGTGAGTTTGTACAGCTTTAAAAGTGAGGGAGAGGGGAGGATGTTATTTCGTTGATGCGGCAAGTTTTTTGCTCTCCTCAATTAAATCCACACTGAGCTGATTAATAAAATTCACCAAAATGTTCGTCACCTCCTTCACACAAGACAGACACTGACTAACTGAGCCTTGTTGTTCATATGAGTTGGATTTTGAATGGAACGAAATAGCGCCCAATCTTCATCGATTGTCATATACACACACAAAACGAAAGAGCTCTGCATCGCAAACTAATTTTTGTGGCAGCTTCTACCGCCAAATTTCTTGATGCTTTTTTAGCCCACTTTCACAACAAAATTAGGTGAGAATGTCAACACAATTAAATGCATTTAAATGCAAGAGATGTTAAGACAGTTTTATAATTGCGTTTCAGCTAATTTTAACCCGTCTTGAGGCATTAGCATCCAATGAAATTTTTGTGGACAGCAAAGCAAAAAAAAGTGTGGGTTAAAAACTAATGCACTAAAAAGCCCTGGAACAAATTTACATATTTACAACATTCTACTACCTAATTAAAAAAATAAAAGTAGAATTTACAATTAAATTTAGAAATTTGACAGTGGCAACTTTTTTCTTTGGCCAGCGCACAGCTCTTGTTGGCTCGTAATAATGTGAAAACGTCCCTACAGGATGCACTGCCAGTCACGTTAGCCTGCTTGAATGTTTTCATGAAATCTCTCTCACTCAGAGTCTCAGATCTCAGATCCAGTCCCAACTGTCTTGTAAATTTCTCTCTTCTTTTTATCCCATTCTCAAGTTTTCCTCAAGAAGTCTTCGTTTGTTCAATGTAAAAAGAGAGTTATTCTGTATGAAACTCCCTTTATGTAAGTAATCCATAATGCTGTACCCTGTTCTACCTTCTTCTTTATGTACATGTACGAGTGTTACGACGAAGGAAAAACGCAAAATAATGTACTTTGACTTCAGACCATGCAGCTACATTAATGTAAGCCTTTTTATTCTTCGTCTCCTCTTTCACAGATTAATATAATATTGTCATGTACGTACTCTACTCTGTTCATATCATAGCACCATATAATGTAACGTGACTTGGTAATTAGTCTAATTTATTTTCCTAGTCGTCCTTGCTCCTTTTTCTTCTTCCTCTTCATGTACATATTGTGAATTTTCTTCATAATACCTATAAGACATATTATACAATTCATGTAATATACATAGCGCAAAAACATTGTGGTACAACCAAAGTTTAGACTTAATACATATTCTGATAATTTGAAAGCCTTTCCCTTCCTTCCTTCCTTCCTCACTGTATAGTGTCCGTGAAAACAACAGAAAATGCCATGGCATGTCTCTCATAATCGGGGAAATGAAATGAACGTAATTAAAGGAACTGCGTATTGTATACATAAAAACACAGGATTCTTATACACGCTATTCTATATGTATGAATGTTATTCCCGATTCCTCAGGAGAACCGGATAATTATCAATATCAATCATTTTTACACTCCTCGTGTTGTATGCTGTATCGTATGACCGTGACTATATGCCTACAGATATAATATGACTGCGGTGATAATGATAATTGCGAGATGAGCGCCTAAATGAGCATGCAGGATTTTCGATGGCGATGGATTTCGGATTTTGGCTCAGTGTCATAAATATATACATACATACATACACAAACACACACACACACACACACACACATGAATGAAGGATGAAGAGTGTAACGAGAGAATCGTGTGGAAGAACTTAAACTCATATATCTTCTGTGTGTATTCTATTGCTCTTGGAGTCAATACACGGATCACATTAAGTACATAACACACGATGTATGTATAATATGTATACATACATGATGCATTTTGTTCGATCACAAATAAAGTGGTTACATCAGCAGATACGTCGTCGTCGTCGTTGCCGTTTTCATTCCGTTGGAGTGGACCAAGAAATTATTATTTTTTGGCAGTCGCCAAAACTCACATCACAATGGAGCAACTAATACTCTTTATTTGTCGTACGTATATATTTTCTACTAACTTAGCTCCAGCTCTCCAATCAAGATAATTGATGTGTAGGACGTCACCAAAAATCGCTACCCACAAGAACCGTCCACGAACACAGTATAATCTCAATCCGCCGGCAGTCAGTTTCTTAAGTTTGGGACGCCAAGAGTCAAATCCTTTCCTTATTTTTCCCATGACGAATATCATCTATGGTTTTTGTACACACAGCAAAGCTATAAAAATAAGTAACGTGTCCTTTGTGAGTGTATATTATGTCTGAATTTTCACCTTCGCCATACATGCATATTTTCTAAGTATGTATAATGCGCTAATGAACATCATCTCTCATTTGGCTGTGTGTACTCAAATTTTCATTTAAACTAATTAGCTACGGTGATCCTCACTGCGGGGGAAAGGAAAAGAAGTACATGTACTTGGAAAAAAATTCTGGAATAAGCAAAAATGTAATTTTTTCTGACTGGAAAAAATTCCTGTATATTAAACGAGGGGAAAATAACGAAGATGGAAGATGAAAATCACGTCATAACACTGGCGGCTGAGACTATAGAACAAATTGTTGGTGTTTGTTCTCTGTATTTCTTGTCATTTTTGCTTTTGCCTTTTGTTGTCGTATTTGGCCGTTGCTTTTATCAGAGTTAAATAAATAATAAAGGTTATGAAATACATAAATACATGTTAGCTTGTTTGTCATTTCACCAGCGAGTCATCCAAGCGTCAGAAGCGTCGTCATCGAGCTGTCACTTTAATCTCTGAGAAAAGAAGTTTCGACTGTGAAAACGGAGAAAGCTGTCATTCATCTTTTTCTCTCTTTGTTTCTGTTTCATTTTCTCCTCTTTCCTTTTCTTTTTTATCCCTCTCCGTCGACTCTCTTGCAGTTTTTTGCACACATTCTTTTATGCCCTATGTGCAATGTGTACAGTCAAAAGAAGACAGCTCCTGCGCTATGTGTCAGATTGCATACATGGAACATGGAATCATTTAAGCAATATATATCTACACTGAGTATAAGGCTGGGATTGGAATGTAGCAGCCGTCGCAAGTTTAGGGAAACAATTTGATTTGAACCAAAAGAAATGAACTAAAACAAAAAGTTTCCTACCCGATGTACAGGTTCATTCTTTTGCATCTGCCTATCATACGCTCTATTTAGATATACGTATACATATATGTGGAAGTGCGAGAGATGCAAAAAGTAGGAAAGTGACATGAACCTTTTTTTCCCTTCAACCATCTTTCAGCCTGGTACGAAAATTTCTTCCATTTTTCAAAAAATCATGCTTTCTCACTTTATAGTCATTAATCTTCGTCCAATTATCTATGTATGTATGCATACATAATGTCATATGGAAAGAGACCATAAACGTTTTTTCATGATACGGACCATATGAATTTTATTTACAATGTAAAATATAACTAAAGTTTTGAATATTTTGGGGGCGTATTTACTTTTTTTTCAAGGTTAATCTCATTAAGAGCTTTCATAACACTTTAAAGCAAATTTTGAAAGTAACCTTTTGAAAAGATTGTTTTTGCATTTATTTGGCAGAGTTATTGATACGCAATCCTTTCGGAAATGTAAGCTTTGCCAATTCTGATAACACTAGAGAAAGTCATCAAGGATTTATGGTCTTTGGAAATTACGAGATACAAAATACAAAATTATAATCCTGAAATTGATACTTGCCGCAGTCTAGTATACACACAGGGTGCTTTGTTTTTGTATCTTCATAAACTTTTGCAATCTAATTTGAGTTAATTTCATGCATCATCAATTTCACTGCAATATTACTCTTTACGAATATGGTTAAATGCAATAATGACTAATCACACACAAGGATTGTTTTTCCATTTTTTATGCAGTGCTAAATTCGCTATTGCTCGCTTTTAGGATAGTCAAACGTTTGCAATTTTTCCAGCCTTACACCCAGCTCCATACAATGAGAAGATGTATAAAATTAACAAAGGTGGTGTATGTGTAGTAGCGATCGTTTTTCAATTTGCATTTTTGACCATTATGACAAAAAGTTTGACCAACAAAAAGCATCAAAACTGTTATTCTCATGAGAACATTTTGAGGAGATTTTTGTGAGAAAGTGGAATGTCTTTTTAAAGTTTGATTTTATTGGGCTTTTGTATCAAAAAGAAACTTTTTTGGTTTCCAACGAAACAAAATTGGAAAACGATTGCTAATGTGTAGAAGATTCTGTCCAGGGGTAAAGTTTTTTTCAAATTTTTTGAAGCTCAATATTGTTACGCTGGAATGAAAGAGTGCTTTGAATAATATATTGCTTGTTTCGGATTATTTAGAAGGACTGTACACATTTAAATTTGTTAGAAAATTTTAAAAATAAGTAAATAACATGTTTTGAGATCAAATTTTGCTCAAAAAGGCAAAATCTTGAAGACCATTATGAAATTTGACTCCAAATATACTGTGACTAAATAAACGATACAAAAACTACATCTACGTTCATGTTCTCTTGCTCTCTCTATCTCTATCTCTCTCTCTGCCGATTGACTGTATTTACATGTTTGCTTACATCAATGTCACTTGAGCTTTAAAAGTATAAAACCCCACACTAATAATTTTCATTTTTTCCCAAAACCAGGTATGCTACGACCAAAAGCATTATGTAATGTTACATTAAAATAAGGCAATTTTTTACGAATCAGTTTTCCACCGGGCTTTGATTTCCTACATTATGTATCCCCGGACTTAAAAGTTGGAACAAGAGAAAGAGGAGGAATTGAGATCAGAAGAATTGCTTACCCCAAAAAAGTAAGGAAAAACAAAAGAGCGAGAGAAAGCAAGGGGAAAACTTTTCTATTTTCTTCTTCCGTTTTTTGTCTTCTTCTTGTTCGAAAAAGGAGAAGCGAAAAATTCAAGAATAAAAGGGAAAGGGGAAAAGAGTTTTCTCTCTGATGGTTTTGAGAGATCTTGCGCCTGGCAGGAGAGAGTCTTTAGCGAAAATTTCAAGTTCATCGAAACCCGACAGCCACCTTCTATGCTGAACGATGGTACACATTGTGAAAGCAAAGGAGAAAGGGTGAAAGAGTGAAATCCAAAAAGAGAGAAAGTTAGTCTAGTTTCAACTAGTCGATCTACTAGCACGTTGGTTTCCAATGCTCTTCACCATCCATCCCATCTTCATCATCTCCTATTTCACCACACACAGACTACTCACTTCCAACAGAACACTTCTTCTGCTAGTCCTCCTCCTCTCCGTTTCCACTTGTTCCTTTAATGGAATAATGGAATAAGGCCTTGCTACTTATTACACACCATTAGACGACGGAAGTAATAATCGGAATCTTAAATCTGGATTACTGATATCTGTATAGATATAGATTGCCAGATATTTTGGGCAAATACGAACATTCTTAGAAAGTGCTTATAACTATAACACACACACAAGGATCAAGGACCAAGAGGGAAATCTAGTTATATATTTTAGAGTGAGAGAGTCACCGTCATTAACCTCTGTCTTTCTCTCTTTCTTCATTCTTCCAACTAATCTTATTTTCCAGTGGGGATCACTACCATCAGTATTTCTGCACTATTTCTTCATTTCTCCTTCAAATTTACAACCTATCGTTTTCTCGACAGTGATCTGTTCAGACTTGAACTGCGACTTTGAGTGTGCCCTTCTGTGTAAAGACAAGGAGAGAAATTTCACCTTGAATAGATTCCCTCTGCAAAGTTGTGCGTGAAAAACATCTGGGAAAATCAGTAAAATCTGGGCTAATTTAACATTTAAGCAAACTACAGTTGTTGATTATCTATACTTAATACTCTAAATTACTATGCACTTGTAATGATAAACTTAAGTCGTACTGGAAAATCCTTTGTGCACAATTTGTAAAAAAAGTCAGAAAGAACATCTTTCCAAGTTCTTGTACTAAAACATTGGAACAGTTTACCCTCAACCTTTAGTAAAGATGGGCTTCAATTGCAGCCGGAACGTTTTCTCGTTTTATCTTTGGATTGCCACAGCCTACTGGATGTACTCATATACCACGTAAGAAATCTTTACGTTACTACTTTTAATTTCAACTCTTTGTTTTTTCTCCGCTATGAAAACTGACGCAGTGTCACTTTACTAGAGTGAAGGTGTTCCCAAGTGAACAACGATAGCAGGTGTTTCGGAAACGAAGTTTGAGCTTTGCCGTTTTTGTTATACTTTGTAAGCAAACATTCTTCGGAAATTTTGACATTTTTTGGAAAGTGTGCATAAAAAGTCCCTTACGATCTATAAAAAATTTTCCTGAAAAAATAAACTTTGATAGCAATACTTTGGTAATATTGTCTCAAAAGCCCTTCTTTTAGAAAAGTTTGATCTTTTGAAAAAGTTGCGATTGTTGGCCATTTATCTGTAGACTTCAATCATGGCTTGAGTCTTGTGAATTAGGCCAATATGTATAGCATAAGAAAAAAACGCATACAATTGAAATGTATCTGCAATCTGGAAAGTCTAAAAAATGGCAAATGAAAGCTAAAACGCAAAATGCTTTTCAGCAGAAAACTGTCCTCAATTTTACCCTCATCCAAAATTCAATAGAAACTTTAAGCATCTGTTTTATTTTCAAGTGTTTTAGTGTCTATGAATGAAAATAATTAGAATATTTTGCAATTACGACATGAATAAAACGTTATGTAGGAGGACGTCCACTTCAAAAGGAGAGAGAGATCGTGGGATGCATACTTGCTCCTTTCCATTTCATACTCACAAGTGTTTCACTGCACACACGTGAAAAAGATAGAATTTCTAAATGTTTATCGCATTTCGAATTTCAAATTCTCTTTTTAATAAGTGACGTTTTCAAAAGATGTTGGACGGGGTACAAAGCTCACTCTATCTCTCCGTATCTTTCAATTTTGAAAGGACTTTCACTCGTGAAATTGAATGAAAGTAATTTAAATTTAAATAATTTTTTTAA
>JAQIVE010007177.1:0-10732 GCA_034698285.1 Sminthurinus bimaculatus
ATCTAAGGGCGCGGACTAGAAGACTAGAAATGTTACTGCAAAAAAAATAAATAATTTAATACCTACGTTAACATAATAATATTATGTACATAGACCACTAATTAAAATTAATATATCATTGCGTATAGATAGGTGCTAATTTGTTAAACTCTGGTATTGATTATGAATTATTAATACTGGTAAAACATATAGTTATATGGCATAACTTTATTATTAATTATTACATTAACATTAATCAATTATATTACCGCATTTTATGGAGTTTCCTGCCCAAATATTATTATTTATAATCAAATATTAATTCCTATAATTTTTATGGGTACATACATACTGATATTTATATAGATGAGGATATACATAGACAGAGCGAATCTAAGTAAGATTAATATAATGTTATCAAACTTTATCATATGATATCAACACATTTATAATATTACCTACCTATATATTATACCAATTTTATTGGTTATACATTATATTATATACCCTATAAAAATTTTAAATACTACTTGAAAATCATTGATAACTCTAACACAACATTATTATTATTCTTATGTTGAACCTTTTTTCGTCAATGCAGTTTCATCTTGAACCTTCACATTTACAGACAAAAATGATGGTTCATCATGAAACTACAAAGCAAATTGTAAATCCTCAATGTAGTGTTTCTAACATATTTCTATTTCATATTTCCCAAGTGATTTTTGATGACGCACGACGTAATACGAATACTGCTACATAGTGCTAACAATGTTCCGCATATTCTAATTTATAATAATATGTATGTATATAAAGTATGTATGTATTAGTTTCTTATTATGTATCAAAATATTATTCTTCTCCTTCTTCAATCTTTACTTGACCGTGAGAACGAAAAAAAATGATGAAATACAAAGCAATATTGATATGTGAAAAATGTACTAATACTGACATAAACTACGGAAGAAAGAAAACCTATTGTTCTAGGACTTCTACTCTACTCTCAACGCCATAGATTTAAAACACAATATTATACCTAAAATAAATGCAAGAAAAACTAAATACCATAATAAGTGATATAGAGATAGTTCAGCAGTTTAAGTTTGAACTCTCATATATATTATATGAATTTAAATACCTTAAATACCTTACCTTATAACAATTATTACTGTACATTATATTATTATTGTTATCAATTAAATATTATAGTGAAAATAATAAAATAGTACACATATTAAGTACTTGAGTATAGAAAGTTATCACTAATAAAACCCTTTTAGATAGAGGCAATATGATACATACATAATATATAGGCTGTAGAGCTAAAAACGTTTCAAACAGAAAACTATAAACTAACTTGAGTACCTCATGAAAAATAATTCACACATGTAAATTGTAGGGAAAAATAATATTCAAAGTATACACATAAAAAAAAATATTAAACTTAAACACATTTAGTTTATCCACCTTTGTCATTAAAATCAAATAATTATTGCGTTTTAAAATTACTTTAATATGTTTAAACTTAGAAATAAAAGTACCATTCCCTATATATAACATGTAGGATTAACTATAATATTGATATTGACTTTGCTGTCATTTAGGCGCTGAACCCAATTAAAAAATATTCATTAGGAATAGAATAACATTATTAACACTCAACAAAATACGAGATGACATCAGTATATTTAGAGCTAACCTCGGTTTTTTTAAAAAAAATGTCTATCCATTATATAGCAAGAGGGAAAGGAATATAGTTCGCTGGAAAAAGAAAAGGCGACACAATTTTCGACATTTTTCAATAGGGACAACGACAAATAACAAAAAAATGATAAAATGTGACATCATCATCTAACTATCTAAACTGCGTACTATACAAATACACGTACTTCGTACATATTTACATTAAACATACATACATATTACATACATGACAGGACACAACACAACGTAGAGCAAAATCCAAAGAAGACCCATTTATTTGTTTCAACAAATAAATAAAAAATAACGAATAGGTACAACATGATAATAAATTATACAATGACCTTTTTACGAGGACATTGTCTTAAATGCATAAAATAAAACTTGAAAACTCACAGGGCGAGTTAAGTTAGTATTTAAATTCGGCGAAATAAAAAACATTGGAAAAGAAAATTTTAATATGGCGAAAGTGTTATGAATTATTAAATTATTATTTCATCTTATGTTACGTGAACGCGCAGTTAAGTAAACCTTGTCATCAATGCTAAAGTAAATGGTGAGGAAGGTAAATAAAAATACGCGGACACTCAACTAAATAACTGTATTTGCAATTTACAATATGTACTTCGCCATATGTAATATGTACAATTAAAAAAAATATATGGTATAAGAATATTATTGTAAAACTTATTTACGAAATTTATTCTGTAGACATGTATGACACGTATTTGAATGACTCATGATGAATGTGAAAATGGATCGAACCATTGGAAGGCAAAGGCCAAATAAACATTGGAGGAAGAAAAAAGTTGCGAAAATTATCAAAAACCTGTTCACCGTTTTATTCATTTACCATTTTTTCATATTTTTTGTGAGGAGGAGAAAGTTTCTAACATAATAGCATAAGTACTATGCATATTGAGCTTTTTAAATTTTAAATTGTCTCTCAAAACCGTTTTAGGCTGCCGTGGAGATTTAACTTCGGTTCCAGTTATTCGCTCAATTTTAATTTTCATAGCGTCAATATTTCTTAAAATGTCAAGAATACTAACAGTACGCAATTCTTTATCTTTGTTCACTTTTCACTTTCACTAAAACTACATGCAACTATACTGAAAACCCGAGCCCAAACTTGTACTTTTTGGGTCAGAGGTCAAAGGTCAATCAGAAGCCTCCATTCATCCAACCCCGTGTTCACTTTCCCCCCAAACATGGTATCTCTACCGGCCGAACAGCCCTTTTGTGAACGACGTAAGTGATATACATATTTTTATGGAGCAGGTTATTTTACTTCAAAAATTTGCTCATCAATGATTTTGCTCGTCTGATTTTGGGTGCTGCCGTTACAGTTAACAAATATGGAGGCTACACATCGAACATGCGCGGTAGCCTGTCCTACAAGCCCGCCATGGACAAGGTAATATTTTTGGTTTTTCCTGGGTTTTTTAAATAAAAAAGGATATCTTGATCGCCCAGTTTTAAATTTTGCTCTATTCTCTTTTGCTGCAAGACTGATAACCCCTGGATGTTGGGCGCGCTTCGAGATGCCTACAGACTGACGACAACCCGGCGTGACTTCGTCCCCTCGAAGCTCAAGTCGGGGAAGGAGAATTTCTGCCATGAAATTGAGCTCCGGTCTTCGGGTTTCACCCACGAAAAAGGCCCCGCCAAAGTCGATTTTAGAAGCGTGGAGAGGGTCCATAAAGAAAAGGCCAGTGCGGCGTATGACCACCGGGCTAAAATTACCCCGGCCTGTGTCGCCCCCGATCCTCTCATGACCGAGACCAAGGAAGCCTTTTCCTCGCAGTTGTTAAACTATGGCCGACCCCGGTCGCCTATCGACCGGATAATTGGTCAGATGGAAAGTGGGTTCACCCGGAATACTCAGCCGAACCCGACAAATGGACGAGCCTTGGACCCACTTTATGCGGGACAACATCCCTCTTGTGGAAAGTTTGGGCCGAGTGTAACCCACTACGACTATGACCGGAACCACAAGAAGATTCTCACAGGAAAAGAGCCACACGAACCCTTTAGCAGTAAAACGGATAAGCACTCGGGTTATTGGCAGGAGAAGGGACTTCCACCCTGCTTTTTGTATGGAACCCAAAAGAACATTTGTCGGCCTTGTGAAGATTATATCACGTATGTATGTACAATTTACAGAGAGGCCTCAATTTTTCTAAATTTTGAGTCCTGATTTTTGAAAACGGCCAATTTTTCATTTTGACTCCTGATTTCTGGAAACGTGGGCATGTTTTAATTTTAAATGCTCCCACTCGATTGCTCGATTTTACCCTTCAAAATTTCAGGTCCTACCGAGTTCACTACCCTTACCGTAGCTGCAACAAAGATTACACTGGTTTCACCCTCACGGGCAAGCCCTTGACCCGGGCCGGAGTCAACCCCGATATAAACCTGTTTGGCGGAAAGGGCTACTACCTGAGCGAAACGATGGAACGATTCACCGACATTGAAAAACCGCGAGTTCAATTATACGGCGCAGTTAACCCAGTAAACACCCCGGGCATCTTTCCTAAGCCCGCCGTTTGCCCCGATCGCCCTGACTGTCCTGACCCACGTCGGAGCTGTAGGTGCGAACCTTCGGGCCCTCCTCCTAGACAAGCGGCCAAACCGTGCATGGGGTGCATCTCTTGAATCGTTTTTAAACTGTGCTGTTTTTTGATTTTGCTTTTCCACCTTTAAAAATGTGGCAAATACAAAGAAACCCGGAAAAATAGCAAAAACATTTAATTTAATTTCATAAACAACTTGGAAGGGACATAGTGAGCAAATTTTAAAACCAAAAATTTAAGTAATTTACGGTACTTGGCATTTGTCAAAACAGTTAAATTCGTATAAAAATATTCCCAGGAGTAAAAAACTAAGATAAAGGGGCACCAAACAGACGCCGTTTCCCCCACGAACAAAATACTGCCACCGAATAGTGATCAGGGCCCCAAAAACGATGGCCTTTGACCTGATGGACAAACTGACGGGGAAGGTCGCCCCCACGTTGCTGTGGGGCTCCCGCTGGTCCTCCTTCTTCCAGTACTTTGCAACGCGGCCCACTTCATCCGCCGACCCACTGAGAAACACCTCAAACTCCTCGTCACAACAGCAGAAGACGCAGGGGGCGTAGCAGGCAAAGACGGGCCCTGTCAGGGTGAACATGACCCTTTTCTTCTCGTCCACGATAGTGTACGACCCGTCGCAGGCTGTTTGCTTTATCTGACCCAGAAAATTACCCTCCTCGGTTCCATCCCCGTAGTAGATGAGGGAGCTCTGAAAAAATGGGCAAAAAGGTCAAAGGTCATCTCAGGTCAATATAGGTCACATTAATCAGGACTAAGTTTTCCTCTATTTTCCTTATTATTTATAAAAGACTTAAACTTACATTGTAAACGCCAAAAAGATACTGGTGACCTTTGACCGTAAGGGCGGGCTTCCCATTGCGGTCCATGACCAAATAGGCAAAGGTCTGGCGAAAAAAGCCCCACAAAAATATAAAGGCCAGGATCCCCGTTCTCTGCGTTTGCTTGAGGAAGAAAATCCGGCGATTGAGGTCATTGGTGACCTCGAACACACAAGTCGAGCCCTTGGCATCGATGACCCCCTGGGGGAGCGGCCGATCCACGCACTTGCGGACAAACAGCTGGGATGCGTTCATAATGGCGGTGATAGCGATAGGGGCGTCGGGGATGTAGCCCCGGATTTCATTCATTATGACGTCGCTGGCCGTATCCGAGGCCTTGGGCACGTCGTAAATTCGCTTCGCTTCACTAATCGACGATCTGACCACAACGCCCCCTGTGGATCCGGCAATCCGGTTTAGCTTCACCTCCTCGATGGCGCGATCTAAAAAACATAAAATCAAGATGGAAAAGGTCAAGGCCGTCAAGGTCACAGTTATTTTCAAAACCCGGGAAAATGTAGGTACAAGTTTAAAACATATTTTCATTATACTTGCATGGATATTCGTGATAGCCGCCCAGATTGTCAATTCTGGTGCGGGTGGTGGAGTTGTTCATTTTGACGCTGACCCCGACACTTCGCCCCGGCCCGGACTCGCTGGAGGGTGCCGAGAAGAGGGGGACGGGGACTTGTCCATTTTCCTTGGGGTTCCCGCTGGACCGAAAGCAAGCGCCAGAGGGTTGTCGATGCAGCTGAATCTGGTGGTTTTGGTATTCATGCTGGTCGCGAGTGGGTTTGGAGGGTTGGCCAGGCTGGTCTGGTGGGGGTGGAATGGTGGTGCCCTCAACCCCTTGGCTATGGCCACGTTTCTCCGTCACTTGATGGCTTTGGATGTTGAGTGGGTTGTGATGATGGTGACGCTTGTGGCGCAGATGGAGCGTCGCTGCGGCGGCCGCCTCGCGCTCCCGCTTTGAAAGAACGTCGATATTTGCCTCGCCGACGGCGGTGGACGTTTTTGGCGGCGCTGCGGTGGCTGGCGGGGCTGGTGCCTGGGGTGGATGAGTTTTTTGTTGTCCTTGTTCTTTTGGATCGTCCGTAGAAACCCGTCTCTTCCCATCCTTGACCTTTTGGTCACTCATCTTGATTCACAATCAGCTATATAGATAAAATGGATGCAGAATGCAAAAAGTGCGCATGAGGACTATAAGATGCATAAACAATATTCACTATGCTATGTACATTGTACATGGTGAATATAGGTGCTGACATATTGTTGACATAATTTAAAAGAACTGCAGATCATGTCCATGTAACTATAGTGACTGACCATTTATTCAAAAGAAATATTTGAAATCGCTTGCAATTTTTACAATTTTTACAAATTTTATAAGAATGCAAAATGATTCTGAGCGACTGTGGCGATGGTCATTGATCGTTGCTCAACGAGCCGATTTAGGTTTGTTAGGGAGCGAAGCTCATCTCTTGTAATTGCAAATTGTGTCCGTCTGTCCGTCACGTCCGACGATTAAAGTCGGTAGGGGTCCCCGATTTTATCTTGAGATACACCATTCGACGAGTCTTGACTATGCGCAGGCTAAGTTCGGAGATGGGGATGATGGGAAAAACCCGAAAAAACCGAAAAAAATCCGTGGCGCGAAAATTCAAATTTTTCACAATTTGAATATTGGCGCCTTTCTGGGATATATAAGGGCCGAAACCTTCCTCCATGGCCAAAATTGGTAAAGCTTGACCCAGGATAATGCCCAAACCCCGAAAATGGTCGGTTTTGGTCGGGACCACCCCAAATGCCCGAATTTGGCCGGTTTGGCTCGGGACCATGCCCCATGGCCGAAAATGGACAATTTCCCGCCAAAATTCAAAAAATCGACAATTTTTGGCCGTTCTCGACAACAAACTGGTGTCAGGAGTCGGAAGTGGTCATTTGGCATCTAAGTAGGTTTCAAAAAATCGGAATTGGTTATTTGAGACCCGAATCGGTTTTGGGAGGCGGAAATGACTATATTCGGCTACTAATTGCTCAAAATTTTAACAAAATGACTGCAATCGATTTCTTGCCCTCTGACAGACGGACTTCACTCCCTACTACCGTCGCTATGTGATGATTCATGTTGATGATTCATTGTTTTCATTCAAAATGAAAGATGCGAGCTGGAAATTTTTCTGCATTAAAAATGAAATAAATGCCAATATGCCAGCTTTAAATTTCAAGAATAAAACTTGCTGATTGTACAAATGCCATATTATTATTGTTGGTGCAATTTTCTAAAAAAGTTAAAATGAAACGGCGTAAGTAGTTGGTGCATTACGGTCCTGAAAGTCTTTATTTGGGTCAAAAAAAAAAATTGAAAATTGATTGTGCTCGTTGAAAAAAGTCACAATTCCCCTGAAAAAAATTACTGATCGCATCATTTTTTGTCGTTGCAACCTCCAAAATTTCTGTATTCCGGCGATTTTTATACGGTTTTTTATAGTATAATGGGGCTGAAGCTGTTTAGGAAAATTGCCTTTCTGCCCACGTTTCGACAATAACCAAACAAAATACTTAATACAGAATAGCTCAAATTCTATTTGATGAAAAACAAGTTAAATTGTTTCAAGCGCGATATTTTTGCTCATTATATTTTTTGCAAGTCTATTACTTTAAACAAATTGAAGCTTAGCAAAAATTGGGTCTAGCTAAAAATCTCCTTCAAGAAACTTCTTTCACTCTCCTATACATACAGAGCAGCATCAGGTAACTCATCGTCAGGTTTGGTCCCAAAACTGTCCTTAACTATATTGAGACCAATATTTTGTCTCTGTTCATTATTATTATTATGCATTATGTATGTTGTGGAGTGGGTGAGTTGGAGAGAGAGAGGTGAGCGGGCTAAAGCTTGCGCCTTTGTGTGGTGCGAGTTTGACTTTGAACAAAAGTCAAACTTTGGAGTATTCGAGATCCTAGAGCCGACTCGAGCAGGAGAAAAAGAAGAAGAAAAGAAAAAAAGATTTTATATTTTTGTGAAAGAAGAAGAAAAAGAAAGATTTTATAATATTTTAAAGATAGGAAAGGATAGAAAGAAGAAGAAGAAGAATAAAAATATACTTACCTGCAATTTGATACCTGTGTGCTGTGTAAAATAGCAAATCCTTTAGGATTTGCCAATTATTTTGTGTGTGTCATTGTCATTGTCATTGTCATCGTCATTCTTGTGTGAATGTGTGTGTGTGTCTGTGTATACATTTTAAATCTGAGGAAGATTTAAGAGGGACAAACCGCAAATATTTATTGGGTCACTCAATTGGATTCGAATCGTACAGGTCATGTATTTTGTGTTTTATATTTTATAGGGATTAGGCAAACTCTTATAAATTAAGCAAAGCAAGTTGATTATCCCCACATCAATATTACACCTAGTCTCTAGATAGGTACATACATAATACATAATAATAATAAGGAAATACGCAGTTTCTGCGGAATTTTATACCGAGCCAACTTTAAAGAAACTGGAAATTTATACCAAACAATCAACGTTTCAATATATTGACTATGTTGTCGTTAGAGGAGAACCGACGAAATCTGTACATTTTGCGGACCTTTTGCCGTCTGAATATTTTTCCTATTCAAATAAACCCCGTGTCCTTTAAGTGCAGTCCCTCCTTAGTGTCCCGGTCAGGCAAGGTCAATTGGCGGTCCTTCATGTGGAAAACAATTTTTGGCATAACTTTAATCCACTGGCTCTACATGACCGTTCGTCTGGTAGAGTCAATTCTCCGCCCAAATCTGTTTCAGCTTGACCACTTTATAGTCCACTCATTCTGCGCCCTTACCTATGGTATGGACTGTTTATGGGCCCGAGCCCTGTTTGTCCAGAGACCCACCGAGTGTATCATCTTGTTTAATCACGTTTTCAAAAACGGTGCGTCTAGGTCCAACTTTTATCCAAGTAATAGAAGCGCAGTGCCCGCAGAATTGCAAAATTCCCAAAGGCGCCTGTTTGAGCACAGCATTCCCCAGCTTTTTATGCCCGCCTTTCCCTTTCTTATAGCCGGAGGACTTGTCTTGCTTCTCTCCGTGATGGTCGCGGACTGGACACTAAGCCAACTGATCTTCTCGTCTCTACCCAAGGATTGGCAAAACGTGTTTAGTTTCCTGGGACTCTTTTTGCTAGTCGAAGTTTCTACTCTGGGATTTGCGACAGCAAACGTCTTTCTTGGAATCCTTTTGCAGCTCCAGTTTATGGACAAGTGTCAGGAGGACTTTCGGAATCTGGACATGCAAATAAAGTAAACATCACGCAAAAAATGATAAATTTAAACTTTCGTCGTAATTTAATAATTCGTCAGTACGTCCAGTTTATTTTTTTTTTCGTAGTTGCTTGCTAGATCTAGAAGTTGTTCCAAGTCGAGTCGTCCGCCTCCTTTTCCCTCAGTTTAGTGAGCTGCTCGTGGTGATCGATCTTTTCAGTCACATCTTCAAGTTCGTCGTGTATTCGCTCAAAGTTCTCTGCCTATGTGTGGCCATTTCCTGCGGGTACTTTAGCATCCGGTATTTCTCAAGTCACCAACTGCTGGTCGTTTTTTCTTTGTATGTGACGGTATGCGCCACAGTCGTATACTTGTGCATTTACAACAATGCTTTCAAGTTTCCCCACAACTGCAAGGAGCTCAAACGTAAAATGCGGCTGCTCATTCAAAAGTCGAATTTTAGAAGGGCCGAATTTCGGAGGGAGGTCCGGAGATTCCGGAACGCGGGGGTGGTCGTTGGAAACTTTCATGTCATGGAGAGGACGTCGACACCAAACTTTCTGGATTTTACCGCCAGACAGATTTTTAGTCTCCTCATCGCCTTTCCCTAAATATGCTGTTTTATCTATGTATAACTTTCTCATATTGGAAAACTTATGTGACCAATCACTTTATGGCCATTACATAATTTTTATTATGTGGTGAAACTTTGCATGAGAAGCGTGTTGTCTGGCTTTTTTCCTTTGGCCGTTGAGTTTTTTATAAAATCATTCTTCTATGGTGCTTTCTCTATTAGCTCATTACAAGCTCCAACCATAGAGTAAACAAATTTAGAAAAAAACTCACATGCCAAAATAAAGTAAATAGCCAGACAATACACAATATACAATATTTTTACATGGACTTTAATTTTTAAATCACGAGTTTTTTCCATTGTAAAATATTCTATAACCTCGTCAACAGTTCAACAGTTCAAATGTCATGCCCGTCTCCTTTTTATACGCTTCAACTCAATAATTAATTCAATCGCAATAAAGACAACGTCACGTAAAACAGAGCTTTAATAATATTTTTGACTGGAATTATAGTTAGATGGATTTAAAAAATATTTTATTGTTGTCTGATCTTATGAATAATCTCAATATTCTCAAGCTCGAAAACTTTTTACTAGACACTTTTTACTTTTTACTTGAACTAAAAAAATTTAAAACGTAGAATTTTTTGCCAACATTTTTAAATCTGTAGCGGACCAAGGATAAATTTAAAAATGTGGGATCAAAGAATAATGAACGTTGTTCTTGTGGCTCTAATTATGGTGTCAGGGGGGATAAATGTGGCCAGTGAACCCATAGAGGCCGACTGCCGAACGATGAATGAGTACAACGAGCAA
>JAQIVE010007178.1:0-10731 GCA_034698285.1 Sminthurinus bimaculatus
TAAACAAATGATATCTTTAAAACAAAAGCAGTTAAAAATATTTCGTTTGCAGACTTAACTAACTATGCCCTTTGTCCTCATCATGTAAAATCACGAGTCCAATATAAAAATGTGTAAATGGGAGTGTTTAATTATACTTTTGTTGACACTTAATGATGATTGTAAAACAGACAAGAAATAATTTTCAAAAAGAGGCCGTTTTCTTTTTTTATTAAAAATCCTTGGAGTTAACTTGTTGCTGTATTTAGATAAATGCCCTTTGAAAAAAAACTTAGGAAAGTTCATGAGATTATCATGAGGTTTGATGAGATTTTTTGATGCGTACCAGGTCTAAATACCTTTCAAGATCTTATGAGTTATTATGTTATTATGTTATTTTTATGCGTCTGTTCATCTAAACACCGGATAAAAATCAAGAATGGAAGATCCGTCGTTTCTTTTCAGTGTCCCGGCACTTTTGAAGGCGACATCAAAGACGCCATTTGTATTCACGAGAATCGGGAAAAGAGAATGTGAATTCATTAATGCACCTCCATACAAAAAAATAAAGACACGGGACCAATTTGCTTTATTTGGCCAAAGAACTCTTCGTATAGAATTTTATTGCAATATCAATGGGCGTTTTGTAACCATGACAAAACCCCTGACATCAAAACAAGTGTGAGATCTCTTACTCGACGCAGAAAAAGCGTCTTTATTTGACATTTTATATTTATTTTGTATATTTTGCATATTTTGTAAACATTATGAGCACTCAAAAAGCAATTAGCAAGTCGACAATCTGACAAAGAACAAAATTCAAATACACAATCGAATTTTCTCGCTCCATGATATAAAATCCCCCGGCCTCGATTCCCAGCAGCCGAACAGACCGGCAGAGCATTCGGTAATAACGTTTCACCTTTTGGTTCGTTCCAACTTCAGTGGTTGACTCCATCAACATTAAACACTTGAGCTCTTCAGCACTTGACGTGATTTCGTAGACCTTGTCAAACAAGACAAAGTACAAAACAAGTCCCTCGACGAAGAAGACAAAGTAGGCCATTGAAAACAGCAGATTTGAATGTATCAGCTTAATGAATCCAAAACCTCCGGTAACCGCACACGAGATGGAGATGAGCTTGGTCAAAAAAATGGTCGTAGCGAGCTTTAGGTTAAAAAGCACGATTATAACCCTCGTGATCCGGAAACTTCGTCTAGCCTTCCTCAGGTTATGGTGCAACCTAAATTTTCCAAATGTTGAAGCAGGTTCAAAATTAATTTAAGATGCCCTTAAAAACTGTGACTTAAATAAGTAGTATTAAATTTGCTTCAAGTTCAAGTACAATACCTTAAGTTGCGAATGGCGTATTGAAGATCCTGCACAGTTTGGTAAAAACAAAAGAGCATAAAAAATGCACCGACGAAAACTACAGAGACGACACCGTACAGCGAAATAATGTCAAGAAGGGTCAAGCTACAGTACAAAAGGTATCTCATTGACTTTTGACCCGGGCCAAACCTGACCGCGTATGAGGACAATAAAATGGGGATCTTGGGATCCAAAATGCTGAGGAAAAGTAGAGCAGGAACCATCGAGTAGACGAAAAAGGGCAAGTAAATTAAAATGTTGACTCGGATGGGTCGTACAAAAATCGATCGGATAAATGACCAGAGTTTAAATAGCAACCCAATTTTTGGTGGATTTTCACTTGAACTTCGACCCGGAACTTCGCCATCATCCCGAGCTGTCTCTTCAATATTTTTCAAAAATTGGTTCATAAGAATCGTGATTATTGTGAGTTTGTCAGCGACGACGGCCGTGTAATATGCGATAAATATGGCGATTGTAATGGCCGCATAAGCGATGCTGATGATTTCTCGGTGCACTGCTAGATCAGAAAATTTGTCCTCCGTATTTGGAAACACTCGCGACAAAATTATGTCGCAAACCACCAGAATTATTCGGAGCACAAAAATAATCCTCCAGGATCGATAGGCTAAAAATGCAAAAAGTGTTTCCGTTTCTCTCCTTTGCATTCGATATCGGTCAGTGTCGATTTCAGTGGGCAAAATTTTAACCAGAGTTAACATTTTAGTTGCCCACAAATTGTATTTCAAATCCTCAAGCGTGAACCTGCTCTGATTCTGTTCCTTTGTTACAGCTGTTTCTCCAGAAGGGGTCAATTTGTTTTGAATTTTGAAAAAAATTAAAACATCTTGAATTTTCTGTCTACATCTTCTCCAAAAATTGGCCATTTTGAAAAACTTCAGTTTGTTTGTAATTTATTGTCCTTTGTTCTCAAAAAGTATCATACGCCAAAAAATTGAAAGAGTTTTTTCCTATTATCACGGTATTCGGTATTGACACAATTTCACTTCTCTTTGTTTCAATATTCGAGTCCGTTTGTTGTACTTACTAAGAGCTTTATAAACGAAAACTTGAATAAAATAAAAAGGTTTGAGGTACTTTTCTACGACGAAAGAATCCTCGAAAATTCAATTAAGTCACTCCATTGCCCACTTTTTAATCTGATCGTAAAACCACTTAGCACTTAGAACGCTCCAGAAACTCGAATATTGAATTAACGTTTTCGATTAAGTTTAAGATTAGGTTTGAAGATATCCAGGTAATTCCTCCGCTCGTGGCCACGGGTTGTGCCCACGTTGCTTCTGTTGCGCAATGAAGGTCCAACAAGGTTGAACGTTGAGCTCGCAATGACGCCGCAGTATAAGAGCTCTATTTTTTTATAGCTGGAAAGAGTCCGATTCTCGGCAACCATCGAGGCTTCTTGGCGCCAAAAACCAATTTAACATTGCACACGGTGCTAAATATTAAAGTCCATTCTAGAGCGTGGTGAGTGAATAAGCTCTTAAAATGAATAATAAAACTACCGTGGGCATCTAATTGAACTTGAAAGCTTTTGTGACAAAAGTACCTTGATCATTTTACAAGTAAGCACGCCCGTCAAATGGTTGGACAACAGTAAGTAATATTTTACCCTGTAATTTCAGCTCCGAAGTTTCTGGAAGAAATCGATTAGGTCCTTTTTTGAGGCTGCATTTTCCTATATGTACTTTATGCATACATTTTAGAGGATTTTATTTATTTATTAATGTTTATGTCACAGCATGTTTTAATGCAGCTGACATAATTTCGTTACATTTTCAAACTTTCGGATAGGGATTTTATTGTAAGCTTGGGTGGATTTGCTTTTACCTCGATATCGACAGTTTTAAGTTGTACCATTGCACCACGTTCGATTTACCTACTTTTCGTCTTACAACACAAGTAGGTACGTCCAATCATTTAAACTAGGACTCGTACTGTTGAACCAGAAAAGAATGACCGATTTTGTATTGCTTTCTCTGTGCTACTATAAATAATGGTAAAAGTAAAAAAAACCGATAATTATTTTTGGTTTAAGAGTACTATGTACTTCCTACGCGCTTTCTCCCGGCATTTCTTTCATGTCCTTTTAGTCAGGTTTACATATACATATACATAAAAACATAATCTTGTTTTTCCAGTGGGCTTTCGAAACTGTACGCTCTTAAATGTATGTATTACTATCACCATTTTTATGTGGTTGTTTTTTTGACGACCTACCGAGTAAGTCAATTTACAGAAAAGCTACCCAACCTAAAAACAAAACGAGCCGTTGGCCCACTCATATGATATGGATTAAAAAAGAATAATTAATCAGCACTTTATATTCACCTGATGATTGAAGATTGAACTACAAAATATGATGGCGTGGTTTCGAGGGGATTGGACTTAAATATTCAGTTTACCTCTTACCGGTGACTAATGAAAATATGCGTCGTTAATTTATGGAAACAGAGTTTATGTCTAAAATGGGGCCACAACATTTTTAGAGCACTGTTAAAATACTAAAATACATGCAATAAACGAGATACGTTAAGAGTCCGTAAAAGCAATATGGGTTAAATGGGTTTTCAATATACATAAGGGTTAACAGACAGACAGACAGACAGACAGACGGACGGACAGACGAACAGATCCGTCCAGATTTGTAGGGTAGCTACGCTAGCTTCGCTACTCTAAAAACTGGAAATCGAAACAAGAATCGAAAAAATCTAATGTGCCCTTTTTATGCAAACATGCGATTGTGATGGCTGCATAAAAGCAAAATGCTGATGATTTCTCGATGCACTGCGCTGCTGGATCAGATACCTTGTTTTCGGGGTTCGAAACACTCTCGAGTCAAAATAAAGTTGAAATCCAGGCGCTTGGTATAATCCAGGCTGGTGGATTTTGTGGAATGGAACGGGAAAATTCGATCGTGTATCTGGATTTTGTTCTCAACCAGATCGATTATTAGTATTTATTTACAATTACATACATGTTACTATGTTGATTGCATGTTGTACGTAAGTAAATCTGGAGGATTTTGTCCACCTGCTTTTATCGATTTGTGTGCAATGGATTAGGGCGAAGGAAAACAAAAGGCACATAGAGAGGCACATAGAATCAAACCGGAAAAAATGTTCTGGATTTATAAATTGAGAAAGAATGCGCCATTGAGTGAATGGGTACTCGAGTAAAGAGTGCAGCTGTCTCGAATTCAAAATAGAAACGATGGCACATTTCGGCCCATTGAGTGCTCAACTGAATTGAGTTGCATTGCATCTTGACAAAATATCTAGCGAAGTGAACCTAAATAGATTGCAAAAGTATTCTAAGCTCAAGCTGAACAACGAAAAAATACAAAAAAACTTGATAAAATACTTAAACAAAATTTTGAAACCCGGCAAAGAAAAAACGAGGAAATGTATCTTTTTGTATTTTTGACAATTATTATTTTTCCAATAAATAAAGCATCCAACTTGCAATCAAAATTTATCTTCAAGGACCTGATTTACATCTTTGGTGGATCTCAAATAATTTTTCACACCTTCCCTGAAATTGCGGGCGAGGAGACTTTGCATTTTCCCAGGAAGATTCAAGCCCTTGGAATTCCGTTAAAAATCTATTACGCATCTCAATCCTGTTCCATAGAGGCAGCTAGATCATTCGATTTGAGGGGTGCCACAAAATACCATACGGACGGGTCAAAGGTCCACTTGGTGTTTCAACAAATCTATTCCAACACCCAAGAGGAATGGAAAAGCGTTTATCTTTTAGAGTACATGGCAGTGCTATTGAGTAGACGGATTAACATTTTGAACGACATCCTTGTCTCGCTGCATCACTGGGATGACCGATTTTCTGGTCAAATTTATAGCCCGAGGTCAAACGCTGCCCTCTGCAACAGCCCTGCCAACCTGCTCAAGATCCACATGGACTTTATCAAAACCGACAATCCCGTATATGGAATATGGCTAGTACAAGTCACCACGGTCAATTTTCAGGTCATAACCACCTTAATCCCGGTCATGAACTCCGAGTTAAAGGTCAAAGTTCATTCTACACCCAGTTTAAAAAGGTGGGGTGCTGCAACTAGGGCAAAACAGTATCTCGGTGACTTATATTTAACGGGTGACGACGACTTGGTGGCTTTGGGGCGAACGCTTCAAATTAGGAAAAGTGAGGTCAAAGGTCAAGGTCAATTTTTAAGTTATCGGAGCGTGACGACCTCCATGTCCTCAATGGGTTCAAAATATATGCAATTCGTCGAAACTTTGAGACATCTCAACGGGTCAGCTCAACTCCTATCGGGAAGTGACCTGCTCGAGTTGCAGAAAGCCGGCATGGACGGTTGTGCATGTGTCCATTTTGGGTATGCAAGTCTCCAAGTTTCTGAAAAATTGACCCGGGGATTGAACCTTGACCCCATGGACCTCACGGGTATTGCCCGTCTGTACATTTACCACACTCGGGACTCATTAGATCAAAAATCGGTGCTGCACTCTGTATGGGAGCCCTTCAGCCCTCTTGTTTGGCTGCTGGTTCTTGGCGCCATCTATTCGACCACAGTCATCCACTGTTTCCTGGCCAAAGGTCAAGGTCAAGAGGTCAACTTCTCCCTCTTTTTCACGGGGGTTCTCTCCCCTCTCTTGCTTCAATATTATCAGCCCCCCAAAACGGAGGGAGCCGCGTGGAGACAATATCGATGGTTTCACTTCCTCTGGATCGCAATTTCCTACCTACTCATTGTCCACTTTTCCAGCGTTCTCAAGAGTCGAGGGATGGTCCCAACGTTGGAAGAACGTGACCTCTCCCTGGAGCAGCTCGTTCAACAGGGATTCAAGTTTCAACTTGGACCCCAAGCTCGATACATTTTCCATACAATCGTGTTTTGGGAAGATTTTCCAGTAAGATTATCATCGAAACAACCTAAAAGAAGAAGCCCACTCCAGATGATTCTGGACAATTCACGAGGGGCCGACGAAAAAAGTTTGCTTGTCAACAGGGCAAACGCTGACGTTTTTAATGATGAGCGGCTTTTAAAATTGCTCCTGCCCAGGATTCCATTTCCTGTTTCGGTAATTAAAGAATCGCCCACACTGTTCGTCCTTTTTGTTCGCTTCTCCTCGCCCAACGCTGACCTCGTGAGAAAGGGATTTTTGGCCATGTGGACAAGCGGCATTTACAAATATTGGCAGCAGTTTGGACTCATGGCCGAAATATTGGTTGCGCCTCATGTTCGTTGGGCCATGTCCGAGTTGTACCAAAAAGATCAGAGAAATGCACACGAGTATGCGATTTTGGCCAGACTGGAAAATTCGCTGAATCTTGCGCCCTTGTATCTTCTGCTTGGCGGGCTGAGTGTAGCCTCGCTCAGCTTTGTCGGCGAGCTGCTTATGAGGGCGATTAAAAACAAAATTAACTTGTGTTGTTTGTCATTCTGATGATTAAAGGTTAAAGAGCAACCGTCGAAATTTTTAGAAAACTTGATGAGTTTGACGCCGCTCGTTTTAATTTACCTCCTTTTGCGCACTCCTGAAGTCTAGGAAATTTGGAGGCATGGTACAAATTAAAAAAAGCGAAATGCGCTTTTCAAGATAGTCAGCTTTATGGCAGCACAGCTTCTTTTTCCCCCGTATTTATTTTCCAGTAAGACTTAAGACATTTACATACCGGTATGTACAATTAAAATTCGTTGATAAAACTGTAGGAATTAACTTAAATTTTTTTAAACGGTTCATGAACTTTGATTCAGGATTTAAATGCAATAGAGCTAATTCTGTAATTTTTCCGCCCAAAGCGTCCCTGAGTTTTTCATTCTCTCTCGTCTTGACAGTTTAATCAGCTTCTGTTACCGTCGAATCCTCCATCCGCTGTTTTTTTTTCGGAGCTGTAAAAACACAAGATAAAAATGTTAGGTCTGATTTTTTTCTCTGTGCTTTTCTTTCCAAATGACAACATACAAAAACGAAGGCACGCCAAAAATATTGTATAAACTTTAATAGCATGTTAAATTGTGAAATAGCGCCTTACTTTCATCCTCGTCTATTAACTCTGACCGTTTTAGTTGTTGTCTGTCATCCAACTTGTTCTTGGCTTCATTTTCCGGTTCCTGCTCTCGTTTTACGACCTCGTCCAGGCTTTGACAAAAATATTTGTGAGCACAATACGCCCACCACACAAATTCCTCCACAGCTTGAGCAACTGCGGTCTCAAACGCCATTTTGCCCGGACCGTCCACAACGTCCAACAGTTCGTGTTTAATGGCCGAAAACTTGGCTCTGAAGGTGTCTCGAATATGGCAAACCTCGGACTGAAAGTTAGTAATCGCCAAATCCAGGTTTTCCTCCAGTCCGCTCTGTCTCCGTCTCCGGATCCGGATCTTCTCTCTAAAGGTCTGCCAGGCTTTCTTCGTCCCTTGCAAGCCGACGTCCTTGTGGGCATTAATCTCAGCTTCCGGATCTCGGATGACACCCCCATTTTTCAGCTGGAAGTTGTTCTTCGCCTCCTCCATCAGTTTGTCAAAGGAGTCTCGGACCTCCTTCAGCTCCTCGTTGAACGTTCGCTCCTTGAACCGGACAACATGCGTGACGCTCATCTTGGCCTCCTGTTCTTCCACCGATTGGCCCATTCTGACACAAAACTGCTGCACCCATTTGTACACCGACGGTGTATATTCGTCCACAGTTTGAGCCACGACCCTGGCATATTCCGTGTACACCAGTTTGGAGTCATTAATCCCCGCCAAAACGGCGGCTCTGGCCGATTCAACTTTACCTTCAAAGGTCTGGCACTCCATTTGAACGGCGATCTTAAACAGGCTGCGGGCACAGGATAGGGACTTATTTTTCTCATAGAACTCCTTAAACTCGACCCAGGCGTCCTCGATGGACTTTTCGAAACTCCGTTGGCTGCCATTAATCTCCACCTTTAGTTTTCGGCACAACTTCTTCACCTGCCGGGGGAATTTTTCCGTTGCCTTGGCTATCGTCTCGTCAAAACTGGAGGTACAAGGTCGAGTCTTCTCCAGCTCGGCCTTAACACTGTGCAAGTGACGAATCATTTCCTCCGGACTTTTGGCTAGACCCAGGGGCAGTAGGCCATCGATTTGTTGAATTTTTTCTTTAATTTTGGCCTTATTCCGGGTTTCCTCCTGGTCCACCCTACAAACCGCCGCTGCCGATGTTTCTGCCATGAACTCCTTTTGTCGGACCAATATTTTTTCTTTTACTTCCATCAGGGCAAATTCGTGCAAAAATTCCAGGGACTGAAGCTGTCCACGATACATGGTGTACACCTCGGCTCTTGTATTGAGTTGAGACTCTGTAAAAAATTCATGGTCCATGCTTGGAATTTTAAAAAACTATACTGTACTCTGTACTTATATCTCCTGGAAACAGAATTACAGAAGCTGGAGTTGTATCATAAAAAATGGGAAAGGGAATGAAACTAATTGTGAGCTGGGAATGTGAGAGGACTGGAATCAAGCGTAAAGAGGTAGGTACTAATTGGTAGGTACTTAGGGAAAGGGTACGGATAACCTTGGTCTAAAATGAAACACGTTTGCCCCTCAAGTAAAGACGATGTCAAATTTTTATTGTAAGTAGACATACATATGTACATAAAATAGAAAGGAAAAGATTATCTATATATG
This sequence comes from Sminthurinus bimaculatus, assembly GCA_034698285.1. Classification (NCBI taxonomy): domain Eukaryota; kingdom Metazoa; phylum Arthropoda; class Collembola; order Symphypleona; family Katiannidae; genus Sminthurinus; species Sminthurinus bimaculatus. Next base: position 9,006 of record JAQIVE010007178.1, read on the forward strand.
TTTTGTGTGCATTTCCAAGAAAATTAATTAAGCTTCCTTCAACTTGTGTTAAAGTTCTTGGAAAACAATGTTGAGCAACTTTGTTTTTTTACATCTGTACTGTACTGTCCCATCAATTCTTCGATACTGTCACAAAACCGGCGTTGAGATTCCAATGCTTCTCAATTGCAGCATTCCGACGCCGTTTAAAAAGTTTTATCACCTAAAGCTTGACCTTCATAGACGTTTCTATGTACATAGAACGGAGCCGTCAAGTTATGAGTCACGAAATCGATTTGAGCCCTCATTTCATTAAAAGCAGACAGTGCATTGTTCCATTTTTTGGTGTTGTTATACTTTTAATGATTATGGTTTTAAATAATAAAGCAGGGTTTTGAACTCCATTTTAATGTTTCAATTCCCTGTGTAAATAATTTACAATGCAGCTCGTTACCGTAGCGTAGGTGCAGTGACAAGCCTCCTTTTATGTACGTTGAAGGTCTCCCCTGTGGCTTGATGAGAAAGGTTTATCGATGATGATAGTATGTATTATTCTGCATGCTTATTTATTTGTTCCTATAGCCTTCCCTTTCAAACACACATTAGCCCTTGTGCATATTTATCCAGCACTTTGGTTTTTGACATTGTTTCTGCGTGCAACGTTTTGGGATCTCTTTCAATTCATTACAATGTATGTACAGTGTACAATGTACAACTTAATGACCTGTCTCACTCACAATACATAACACCACACATACGAGCACGCAATCATCGGCAAAAGCGTTCACATTATTTATGATCTTATACAAAAACACCTTTCATGATGCATTTTAACAATAGCTGTCCGTGCACGCGTAAAAACATTAAAATTTAAAGGAAGGGCAAGTATTGAAGCAACTATGTATGTACTTATCCATATGAAAAACACTTTTCAATTTTGGGTAATTGGTAATTGGGTAAATTTGGTCTGGCACCTTCTGATGCATTGCATATAAACATTAATATTTGGAGTAACCAAGACTAAAGCTCTACTGCTGGATGCTGGAGGAGCGTTCGACATTTTTGTTGATTCCGTTTGTGATGGCCTGTATACTATGGGGAAAAGTAATACTAGCAGTTTTTGTGTTCTTTCTGATCTGCTCCATTGCAACGTCGGACAAACGGGAGGGCATTACAGTGGATAGTAAGATAAATTAATATTTATAAGTAAAAATTTCTTTTTTATCACACATAAAACATTTCACTCTAATCAGATTTTTAAAATGGCACGACTATCAGGATAAAACACTGGATGACCAAGTTGTAGTACGTATAAAATAACCCAGATTTTGACTGGAGAAGTCTTTTTAACGGTTAATTTAGCTAAATAGCCAGACAATTTCCCCAATTTTTCCAGCCACACTGGGGACTGTCCGGGGAATCACCAGCTTATCCAGAGATGGCCGGGAATTTTACGAGTGGCTTGGAATCCCGTACGTTACCGCATACGTTATTGCATATATCTTATATTATGTATGATGACAAGTTTTTCTAGTTCATTTTTTTAAACTTTAAAAAAAGGATAATATGCTTTGCTTTTATTCAACAGCTACGCTGAAGCCCCGGTCGGAGGTTTGCGATATGCGGTGAGCTGTACAGGGTCCTCCAGAAAGAACAGCATATGTGGAAACTTTCCACTCGGGAATATTTCCCTTATGTACAGGGTCCTGCAGTAAAGACTGGGTAAATGGAAACTTTCCGCTTGGGA
>JAQIVE010007179.1:0-10726 GCA_034698285.1 Sminthurinus bimaculatus
CTTCTGTACGGAGTAGTACTACCATACATGCCCACCTACAACAGAAAAAGATTCTTCACTTTTCTTCTTTTCCGATATAAAAAACTTCAGGCATAACGTTTTCGCATATTCGTATTTTCTAAATTTTCGTCATTTTTGAAATTGAAGGGGCTCTCATTTTTCTCCCTGAAAACCTTTTCATACAATTTTTTCTATACAACCTTATATTTGCTTGTTCTCACGAATGGAATAAATTTTTCTGCCCAAGGATATCGTTTAACCTAAAAGTCTCATTCATTTCCGGACACTCCCCGTAGCTTGTTGAAGTTTAAATCGGATGATTAAAATTTTAAACACAATTTACATATTACTTATTTCAACTATTCCCCACTATTCCCATTTTAAAAACGTGGGAGTACTTGACGTAGGCCTATCTGCCTGTATATTTTGGATGAAGGATGTGGGACGAGACGATCAAAGTATTCTGAAGCAGGGAGGCTTAAACTTTCCTCAAGTGACAAAGTGACGATTTTATTTTATTAGCAATCAAAATTTCCAGCTCGCCACTTCTCCTTTGCAAATTCTAGCTACTCTACTAAAAACTTTAGACATGTGTCATGGGTTTCCTCCTCCCTCCGTACTTACAGCTTATGTACACAGTGCTCACACATTTTATTTTCCTGTATATGTATAATACGTATATATATGTATATCGTCCTAGTCTGCCCTGTCCCACTTGAGTTGAAAAAGTTTATGACAGCTTTTCTATCTTCATAAAATCTAGTGCGAATCTATCACGAAAATCCACTCAGCGTCAGTCTGTCATTTTTTCCGTGAATAATAATGCAGTCATATATGTAGATTGTAGATACATGTGCCCGCACATAAAATAAAAGTGGATAAAGTAAAAAATTATTCCTATCTTAAAATATTAGAGGTGGCAAAAAATTGTTATTCCAACTGTCAACATATGCCCACATAAGTATTCTGTATTATGCCAGACATTTTTCAATCCTTTATTTACTCACTAGAAAGTATAGAGAGCTCAAAGTGACTTGTGAGAGAGTCATATTAAATAAGATAAGAGGGGTATTAATAATTAAATATTAAATTAATTTTAATCCCCGAAAACTGCTCTAATCCAGAAAAACGTCCACAAATTAAAGTTGACAGTTGGCACATTTACATGCGAATTATATTTTATACTACCTACTACCTACCAAATATGAGAAGAATATTAAAATATTTCCCCTGCCGAATTGTAATTTATGCAGATAGTTCGACTCAACTTCAAAACAGAAAAAAAACTCCAGCCCTGTCATCTCAAAAAGTGATGACTCTGTCTTGAAAATTGAGAAAACAACACATTTCAGAGCAAGGAACGAATAAATAAACTCTAATGATAATAAAATGTCACCAAGATATCTGAAATGAAGATGAAACGAAGTGGAGCGAAACAAGCGTCAAAGTCAAACGTAAAAATGACTCGATTCTTCTGTACATATTACACATACAAACTTTCTCGGATGATAAAGATAAGAAACTCCTTCCTGTCAATCTCGATGCCAATCGAATATTGTATTTGAGGACATTGAATGAAATGATTCGGAGCAACACTGAAGTCGACTTCCTTAAAATTAAAAGTAACTTACTGTTTCAACAATTTGATAATCTATTACTTTTATACGTACCTGGGCTCGAATGGCTGCTAAATGCATTTGAGCAACACGAAGATCGAATCTCTTCATGCTGATTTCCTCCTGAAGCTCGTTTGCCTTGTTAAATAAATTGGAATCCAAGCTCCTGCCAAAAAAAATGCACATAAATTAAAAAGATAAAATCCAAAAAGTGTAAATTTTTTTAAAATCACAAGCTCGGCATGTTTGCTCGTCACTCGTCAACCAGTGGGGTGAAAAACAAGAGAAACGTGTTTAACTCTTTTCCAATTTGTTTTTAAAATAAAAATAAACCAAGAAACTGTTGAGAGATTGTTAACGACTAGGTTCATAAGAACCCTTATATCTGAAGAGGCAAGTAAAATAAAATGAAAATTAACTGTACATTGATGCATATTAACAGTAATCGAATACTATAGTAGGCAATACTTTACGCTGTTTGAATCTTTAATGAGTAAGTCAGGAAATAAATCAAAATCAAAATTAAATCTAAAAACTGATGAGAGGATTTGTGGGTTGTTCTACTTCTAGATAATCCTGCTCATAATTTTCCATATCAAATTACATATCCCGAGCGAGATTCGATAAATGACAATGGAAATATGGACTGTAAGATTTTCTTACCTTTGTTGCATCCTAATGAGGGTGTCTAGAGAGTCTTGTAATTGCTTCATTTCCGACTCCAGTTCCACCATTTCTTTCTTGAGAGACTCGTGACGACTCCGGGCGGACGAGGATGACGAAGCAGGACGGTCCACGATGATCTCGTCCTTTAATACTGGCACGTGTGACTTGTCCTATATTTTCGGGGAAAATAAAAAAGGGGTAAAAATTTGAGTTGAGCAGAAAAATCGAGCTCAAAGCTCAAAGTCGGACGTCAAACGTGTGAGATAAAGTAGGAGAAAGTAGGCATCATAACATATAGTACATAGTACGTATAATATAAAGGGGGTCGAAAAAACAAGGGACCCACAACACAGCTGGAAGCACCAAGTATGAAGTACCAGCTAAGAAAAGTCATTCACAAATTCTTGACATATTTTTCCCTTTGCGCGCATAGGCATTATATATATATGCTTTTCAACTAACTCTCAATTCTCAAGATTTAGATGACGAGCCGAGCAAATGCCAAATGAAAAAAACTAGCCAAGAAGAATGATGATGGTGACAATGCGGATGAAAACAAGGATGAAGAACCAAGAGAATCTCCATCCTATTATATTAAATTATACCACAAAAATTCATCCCAATCTCATCTCATCCTCGTCTTCTCGCCCGTAATTCCATCCCCAACAAGACGACGGCAACGGCAATACCAATTCCAATTTCCAAAATCCAAACTGCGTGTCCAATATACAAAATAGTTTTTGTACATTATGCATTATGTAGATGTATTCTGTAAGTATTTGAAGGAAACTTAGAAGATGCCGAATAACGATGAAGGTTCTGCATTCTGCATGTTAAATTTATTTTGCCACGAAAATTCACCTTCAAATAAACCCCAAAACCGAAAATCCGCCATACCTGCTTGTCATTACCATATATTATTATTATTATTATTGCACTGTAAAGCAATAGAAATTTAGTCCAATACTAGAAATCCCACAACCTTTCCAAAACGTATACAAATTATAGACTATAATATGATCAACTGCATACTTTATTTTGAACTTTGGGATGTAGAAACGTATAGAAAATCTAGGAAACTTGTGTGTACTACACAGAACCATAAGAATTCGGATGCCCAGAGGCAAGGAGAACAAAAAAGGGAAAGGAAACCGAAAGGAATGGAATTTCCCCGTCTATGTACTTTCTAAAGGTATCATGGGCATCACCTTTGAATTTCGCTTTCTCACACTTATTCAGTACATATGCCATATATTGTGTATTGCACAGCATACGGCGTGGCAAACCTACATTCACTTTTTTTTTATTTCATTTATTTTATATCATTCCGTCTATGTATTATGTAGTATGTTCTATTCTCCATCAGTAGAGCAGTCGAGAAGTAGAATATTCTTGCTTCTGCTTCTTTAATGTCTTAGTCTCTCACTCTGCTAATGCACGCACATATGTACATAAATGCAAATTTCCATTGTGAGGGAAGCATTTGCGAGCGGTTCAAATAATCAATTGGATATTTGATTGAAGTCTCGCACCGTGTTTCGCCAGTTGTCTCGATTCTCGATTCCCCTGCATTTCCTTTGAGTTTTCCATGCATGTATGTATGTATGTATATTAAATGTGATTCTATTCGATGTAATATTTTGTTTGGTTCTATTCTATTCCATTCCATTCTCAGCCGTTACTTTTCGGTTTCATTTTATTTTGCCACCTTTTATTCTCTCTACGTTTTTGGCTGGCTGATTAAGGTGTGATACTTCCGCTACACAGTTTGTATATAGTTTGCATGCACAAAATTAGTTTGCGTTTCCAGGACTCGCAGCTAATAATGAACAAAAGTACAAGTGAATGGCAAAAGAGATGTTAACTTTCTCTTTCTCTCTCCATTTCCTTGTTAACTTTCTCTTTCTCCTTAGGCAAGGAGCCACATGTCACATGCTGAATCCAAATACGAGCTTTTGACTCGAGTTCAAAAGTCCAAAGGGGAGAATCATGACAAAGTCTATAACTGTGACGATGAAGATGAAGAAGAAGATAGCGATGATGATGTGCGAGTCATTTTCTTTCTCTTTTCATCATATTCATCATCAACACCATATAACTTTATCATTGATACTGTGTAAGTATAACGAAATAAAAACTGTTCGTGTTTCTCTGCTTAAGCAAAGTATAATCAGTCTTTTATAGGACACGCATATTTTTTAGCCTAATAATACACCATTCGGAAGGTATTTTCTAGGGACAACTTTTACTCACGATTACTCATGGCAATAACAACAACCTATACCTATACGTTACTTATACATACACGCACGCAGAAAATGTTCTATACCAACTCTCGGGGAAATCCCAACACTATAAGTGTAGAGTATACGTTTCAAAGACAATGTGAAATTGTAGGGATTACTATCTTATATTTATCAGTGTGTCAGAGTTCAGAGTTCATTTAACTCCAGGATGCATTCAAGTCCACTTACAGCACTTTTACATTTTAGAGAATGAACTTTTGTCAAGACAAAAAGGTTGCACTGACAAGTACTATCACATGTATGCAAACATTAGGATCGATTCGATACAAAAATATCTACGTATACGATAGAAAATGAAATCAAGTGAAATGACACAGGACAAGACAAACTCCGACCCCAGCTCAAACTCAAGCTCAATATTAGGACCCGGATCATATCGTGATGGCAATCAGTTATGCATATACAATATACACAGGTGAGCATTATAGAGGGAGAGCACACGTACAGGTAAAAGGTAAAAGATAAAGTGCGTGCAAAAAAGCTGTATCGAAAAAAAACTGTGGAACGTGAACTTCATGTTTTGACAGGAGAAAAAGTGGAGCATACAACATATAAACTATGTCGATCAGTATATCTAAACGCAAGCATATGAACTACAAAGTAAAACCAAAGTAAATATGTCACGAACAAGGAGGGAGTTTCTGTAGCCCTATATATACTATGTGGAGGAATAAGACGGAAGGAAGGCGAAAGACGGAAGCCGCAAAGTGTAAAGTGTGCTGCCCAACATTAAAATGGAAGGGAGAGAGGCAAATTTAACCAGGTTTAAACTCTATGTAAATACCTACATCCACATGATACACTGACATGACATGTACGCATACATTCATACTATACATTATACATATTATATATGAATCCTCGAATATACACAATCCAAATGGAAACTCAACTCAGCGAGTAGAAAAACTTGAGTGTGACACCAAATCATAATTTATTGAGATGGCAATTCACTCACTATACAAATATCTATACCATTTCAGTTTCACTCCAGTCGACTCCACTCAATCTCCTTTCTCTCCCTCTGTATCTTTCTCTCCTTCTGCCCCCATTCACAATATTCACATTCACCCAGTCATCCGAATTCCATTGAATCCAACAGTCGAACATTGGATTCGAATTCAAGTGCAAATTTCAGAGGGAAAGAAGAAGAAAAGAAGCAGGGAGAGAGAGAGAGAGATAAAGAGAAAGAGGAGAGTTCTCCACGATTCCAGGCCGATATTGATATTTTGAATGCTCCTCGATCCTGTACGATACCGACGTGATTCCGACTTGATACTGGGCATATATGCATAATACATAGATAATACTGTCTCTGACTCTGCAGTTTACCTCAAACTGCACGTGTGTGTGCATGGTCTTATGTGAACAGAGACCTTTCATTTGCCTTCTATGTATATACAACCGTGCATGTCTCTCTATATGTATGTATCTATGCATAATACATGTCATTTCTTCATTCTTTCTCTCCTGACCCTGTTTTCCCCAAGTCTCGTGAAAATTCGAAATAGAAACAGATAGATAGATAGATGGATGGATGGATGGATGGTGATGGAGAAGGAAAGAAAGAAGAAATAGAAATCCTATGGTAAATACACCCTTGGGACTCATCCAGTCATTTCACTCTCATGTGTGTAACTTTGCATTCGCATTTGTACTCGCATTTCCAATCGTATGGTATCGTGTCCTAGCCTATCTCATCCCACTTCTATCCTTTCTTTCTTCCATCATTCATTCTCTCCTTTGCATCGACAAATTTCACAAACTCACAATTAACATGGACGAGGAGGATGAGGAGAAGAAAAAGCATGCATGATGGAAGAACAAGGCTCTCGTTTGCAATTCTCCCTCCTCTAAAATAAAATCCACCGTGCATATTCTATTCAATTCGATTCTATTGTGTTTCGCATCCTTTGTCAGTGCATAATATAATATGCGAGTGGGATGAGCAGATGAGGATTCTAAAATAGAAATTTATAGGAAACTAAAAAAGTGAGAAGATTGATCGAAATAGAGAGAGAGAGAGAGAAAGAGAGAGTGCGAGTGAGCGTCGGAAATCCGTCAACCTACATACCTACTTGAATATCGAAATTTTTAATTAATTCCGATGACACTATTCTCTGCACGTTTCTATCGACAACTGTTTGTTTTTTGAGTGGGTACCATTAAATGAAATTTTGGAATGGATAATATAATTATTATTTAAATACTAAAAACATAACTATTGAATGAAAAATACAATGGAAAAGCATAAAATAAAACTATAGTTTGACAATAGATAATTAATAAAAAAACGTTTACCGTAAGGTTAAGTTCGCTTCCATCAACAGAAGGAATAAGAGGAACGGGTTGAGTAAAGGCATGACGTTGATTGGGACAGACGGGGACCGTCAGCGACCTGACCAGATCCCTCAGATCTTGGTGACCGTTCACATTGCGACAAACCCCACTCAACGTGTCATATCGCCGGTTCGTCTCTTGAGTCTGCAACGGAAAAAACAAAACAATTACATTCGAATATTAAGCATAGCTATCTACAACTTATTGAACACTTTATCATACCCAAATCATAGAAAGCACAGAAGAATCCTTATTCTATTGATTATGTTAGATTTCCTATTCTAACAGAGTTTATGTTTATTTATGGCATATTTCCCGTCCCAGAAAAACGATTCAATCGTGATCAATAATTATAATGAGTGGCATTATTATTCATTCTAGATTAAAATGCACTCATACGCTCAAAATCAAAATGGCAATATGACTGCGACTAATAAATAATAATAGCTATGTAGCTTCTGGACTAAAAAGTGAGCATCTGTGCCTCAATATTTGTATAGTTCCAGTTATTTGATAAGTTCTTTCTCGTTCCCTCGCAGAGACGATCGAGAATTGTCTCGAGAGGACAAATAATAAGATGGCTAGAAGGATGGAAAGGAAATGGGAGACAATTTGTCTCTTGTATTTCCTAATAATTTGTCTCCATCGATTATTCCCTGTCTTTTTTTTTCTCCTTGAGTAAAATGTCCCCATGCTTTCTGTGTATAATGTAGCCTAATATGACAGCGTCGGCGATACGCAAGGGCAATTGACTGTATTGTAGTGTCTACATTCTACATTATCTACTGTGCAGACGACAAAGACAGTGTGATAATACTGATGTACATAGGCGGCCCGAAAGAATGATGAGAGAGAAGAGCATGAAAATCATCTTACATTCCATTCCATTCTATTCCATTTCATTCCATTCCTCTATCAGACCAACAAAAGGATGGAGGAACGAACCAGAGAAAGAACTTCATCCATCAATTATGTACTAGGCATAGGGTGGTTCACTCGTATTTTTGTAAAAAATCTGTGACTAACCAAACGGAAGCTTTTTCCTTATGGGGGGGGGGGGTTAATTTTAAAAACTACATTAATCCCTCTATAAAGATCGTACGCCTCACTCAAAAATTACTTACACTTTTCAAATTTAAAGGTTTGAATTTGAAAAATTATGATTTTCTCCCTTCTGCCTGACTATTTTATTAAACCTTAGTCGACAATCTCCCATGATTACTAAATTATCTTTAGCCTTTTCTATCTAACAAAATTTGACTTTTTTTATTTTCGGCCAATCTCTGAGTTTCTCCACATCAGAAAGGATATAACTACTCCCTTACATTATATAGTTTTAGAGGAGTCTGGACCACCTCAAGTAAGCGGATTTCGCTTAAGTCAATCCCGGCGGAGTTCAAATGTTCAAATGAATTCTTGGTCTTCTTCTCCGTCTTCTGTTCTATGTGTCTCTGCATCCCCTCCCTCTCTTTACCTCCTTTGCTTTCTTATCTACTTTCCTTTTCAGGTTGAATCAAGAAAAAGAAGCAAAAGCAAAGTCCCGTTCTCTTTCTGCGGTTTGGTTTGACTTGACTTGGTTTTGCTTTCTATCGGCCTCTTGGTCTCGTCTTATCTAGATTGCTAGGCTATAGGCAGGCAGCATTACTCCATTCCATCCTCTTTTCCCTTTTCTCTGCTGAATTAACTCGACCTTTCTCCTCCCGCCCTTCTTTCTTTTTCTTTCTTCCTTCCCCAGAATTTTCCTCATGTTCCATGTGAATGACTTGAACTACCGCGATCCAAATCCATCTCCAGCTTGGAAGAACAGGTAGAAAATTCGTGCTCACATTGCCATCGCTCTGTTTCACTTTCTCAAAATCTACAGTCTCGAGTCAGCTCATCTACAGCTGCATCATCAGCACCAGCATCAGCACCAGATCAGACGTCATTCATCCCATATAGACAATGGACAGACAAGGAGGATTGAGGATAGACGAGGGAAAGACAGACTTATAAATATTTCCCATCCCTCTTCCTTTTACTACCTGCTCATGCTCTCCGCTCATTCATCCGTTTTTTGAGGTTGGGACTGATTGCAACGTTTCCATCCATACCAAGAACCAAGAGCAAGAGATCAAAAGTCAATGGTTGATAGCACAGTGGAATAGAATGTGGAATGGAATGAAGAGAGGCCCTGTGAGTTTAATTAATTCGCCCTTCAATTTTTTACAATTGACACAGATTTGAGGTCTATATACTACATACTACATACTTTGCCCTTTGTAAAGTTTGTACCTATCGGTGCTATTCTGTTACTACCCTCGACTTAAAAAATAACTTGAATATAAAATGCGTGCTTTCTTCTTAACATAAATGCAGTCACCAACTCGTTGCTTAAAATTGAACATTACTCACATTAGAGGACATTTACAGCAATTTTGAGTTGGTCAAATAGAAAAATTTATTACACTTCCAAAAAATCATAAGATAGATGCAAAGTAAAAGTTGACTTACACGACTGACGACCAGCTCAGCTCCATGAAGAATGGATTCGGACAAGGTATTCGACAGGTCCATGTAGATTTCATCCAGCTCCTATATATGTTCCACAGCACAACAATTCAACTTCAAGTCAAGTCAATTCAATCAAGTCCAGTCAGTCATCAACAGAGGGAAATGTCAATGACAAATTAGAATTAGAGTTAGAGTGGAGTGACTTGGGGCTAAATCAATATTGTTACATGCACACCAGGAACTACAAGAGTAAAAGGAAGAGGAAGCAACTCTTGAGCTCAGTTACAACTTTGAGCACTGTTCAACGAAATTGAGCGTGGAAGTTGAAGAGGACTTTTCAATCAGAGATTAAAATTAGAATCTAAGAAGGCGAAGAAGGAGAGGAGGAGGAAGAAGGAAAGACCAGGAGGGAAACACTCACAAGGGTCTACATCAAATGTCAATGTCAAAAGTGATGTTTGCTTGTTTGTGATGGGGAAAGAGTCAACGTCATGGACAGTTTACCTGGAGCAGAGCTGGAAGGGTTTCCGTGTGATATTCTTTGAGCATGGAGTTGGTTGAACGGAGCTGAAATACATAGGCATTATGCGCATCTACATAAGCTTGGAGGCTCTGTTGGTTCCCTTGTTGAATGTGGGCTATACAGGCATCACAATAGTCACGGTAAGTCTGTACAACCAAAAAAATTTATTGTAACGCATTATTATCAATAGTATAATTCAATATCAAAATTCAATATTAAAATCTTTTAAAATGCTCTTTTCATAAATTGAAAAAAGTTGTAGTTTATTATTATTGTTCTTACGCTAGCCAATAGAGCTTCAGTTTTATTGAGGATCACTTCTAAACTTTCTCGATGAGCAAATATTTTCCTTGACTGGATCTTTCTGAAAAATGTCTTTTCCAACAAGGATCTAGCCACCTAAAGTCAATCAAATCACAACAAGTTAGACACATAAAATTGATATAATTACACCTAAATTTAATGAAGCTCTATTGTCACTTGGACCAATATTTTTTGTCACACAAATTCTGAATCTAAATCTTTATCATTCATTTTTGCATTCATTTATAATATGCATTATGCATATTATACAAAACACTTCTTCGTTGTCATCATCATCATCTCCTTGTTTAATACGTATGTCGTATGGGTTTGGGACATACCCAACCAATAATGATTATGACTGCATTGTGGGACAGCAGTATTACACACAAGCATTGCATAATAATATATGTTAGATAGTTTATGATTCCTATCCATCCAGGGTTTCTTAGATTCTGAGATATTCGTATCTAAAGTTT
>JAQIVE010007180.1:0-10725 GCA_034698285.1 Sminthurinus bimaculatus
ATAAACTTGAGCGTCCGGCAGGCTTTAAACAAACGCCGACGTGTTAATTACAAATGCAAAATGAAAAAAGCTCACGATTTACGATCCATGATTGACCAAGCTTCTAAGCTATGCATGCAAATATGTATGTAGATTAAATACTCCTTTCTTCTAACCTTCAAGAGCCTTCCATGGCCGTGAATTGGAGTCCAAGGCACAAATAGAATATGACACGCCAATGTAAAAATTATCGAGGCAGAAAAGTAGCTGTGCAAATACCCAACACTAAGTGTAAGCTTTTCTGATACCATCTTTTGTTTTGAGTATAAAAGTCTTTATGTCACAAGTAACAACAAAAAATGTCAAAAAAATCTATATTAACTTTTTATTCACATACACGGAATTAAATAATACTTGTGAGAACGGATGCAGGAAATTGGGAAACTGAACTGTATACAGCAGACGAGCGTCGAAACTTACCATTACCACAACACAGAGGAGACTTCCGTGCTACTCCTTCTCTTTTATAGATATCCAAAAGTTAAAATGTTTATTATACAAAGCATATTATAGTTACTATTACTTTTCCAAAATCTTTGTCTACATATTATAATGTACGGTACAATAATGCATGGAGGACTTGGATATTGGTATTGATTTATGGGCACTGATGTCGAATTTAAGCATAGAATTATAGGTTTGAGCACTGCTCGATGAACTTGTCTTGTTCGTAAGTATGCAACAAAACAGCAATTTAAAATGAAAATAAACCAGAAAATGCAAGCATAAAAAAAACCTTAGCCATAAAATGCATGATAAATAAAGTTATCAGCTACATAAATATTATGGATACTATTATGTATCATTTTTTTGTAGACGTGACACTTGTAGATTTATTTATTGATTTATCATCGTCCTTTGTCTCGATGTATCATTGTCGAGTTAAATATGGTGAGTCTTCTATTATGCTTCTCAGAGGAAATGTACAGAAGTGTCTGCGAGAGACTGGGGCATGTACTTAAGTAGGTACATAAGTAAAATGGATTACCATCCTTATTTTTTGTCTTGTTTCATCATTACGTAGTATAAGTAAATACGCGTAGAGAAAGAGTAGAGAAAGTAGAAAGCTTGCATAAAAAGGGAGGAGTCAAAACTAGACGGGCCTTTAAATGCAACAATAAATTATAATGTAATCATAATCTGCCAATTTACAAGTTAAAAATGCTGAAGTGGGGCCGTATGAATGCTGTCGCCGGATCCACCAGGAAAAACGTCCATTTCCGTTGATAGAAGCGACGATTTTGTAAACTTATGGGGAAGATCTTTATTCGCGTTTTCGCAAAAGTACACCTGGAATTTTTCAAAGGACTGACGTTAAACACATTACATTCCTCTAAATTGCTTCAATTCTTGGTGTAATATTATTTCATCATGAGTAAATGGTTAATGTGTAGTAAATAGATAATGAAATGTAATATACCCTTTTAGTGCTACCTTTAGAAAAAATTTGTCAAAAAATCTCCGTAAATTTAACACGATTTTGGTCGAAAATCTTATCAATTTTGATCAGATTTTGATGAATTATCATGGAAATCACATCAAAAATAATTGTCAATCTTTTCAAATCTCATCAAATTTCTTTGAGATTTGAAAAAAAAATTTTTTAAGGGTAGTTACGCAACAAAAGGGATACAACATTACTTCCCATGATTTTCCCTCATGTTCTTACTCTGTGCAGTTGACAATTTGACGACACTTTTACAGACATTGTTTCCGAGTACTATTGAAAGGAGCAGAAAAGCTTTAATTAATTCGACGATACGTAGTACATTACGTAGTAAAAAAATGTTTAAAAACATGTGTAAGTATGCATTCATATTTGCATACTCTATACTCACATTTGTCCCAAAACAGCGGCTAGTGAAGTCATTTAAATCTGTAAAAAAATTTAATAGTTACTAATAATTGTGTTTGAGCCTAAAAACAATGGAAAGTCGAGTATATTTTTATATCCTCGGAACTTGGAATGCTGATTTACCTATTTGCACTTGGTTCCAGCCTTCTGTAAAGAGAAGTGGTAATATACACTCTTCATCTTGAACCTATATTATTATGACAAAAAAAATGTTCAATGGTCAATATTTTCAAAGTAACATATAAAATACCTTCATTGAAAATGCAATAACATTGATTGTTATAATTTCTAGCAATTTTAGGATTTATTGGTTAGATATTACCCTTAGCTCTTGCTGCAGTGTCGAGCCCCGCAATTTCCGTGCTATCCTGTGACTATCCACAATGGTCATTTCGAAAGTGAAGAGCCGATGGATATTTTTGACGACCATGACAAAGATGGGTTGCTTGATTGACAAGTTATCAAAGGGAAAGACGGGTGTTCGTATATAGTTGGCGGGAGCATTGTTGTTACAGTCTGCCGTCAGTTCAATCACGTTGCAACGAATAGTAGCGTCCGGCAAAATTTTCAGGGAGCCTGTAGGAACCTTAAATACATTACTAGATGTATCATTATTACACATAAATAATATGTATGCTAATGTGAAGGGCAGATGACAGAATGGACGGTTTTAATTATGTATACACAAGAGACTGTATACATTTGAGTCCCAGAGTGTCAAAGGATTTGGATCCGCCGAACAGAAGAGGCTCCGAACCCCAAGACTCGCATTCTTCTTGGTATTTGTCACAAAGGCTGTTTGAATGGTGAAAGAGCTCCGCTCCTTCATGGTCATGTTCTACTTATGTATGCTCTCCTTTCTACTTTCTCTCTCGCACTCTCCCGCACTCTATTTACCTCTCTTGGTGACGCTTTTGCTTTTACTATCCACTTCCGTAGCTGATCTGTCTAGATTGAACAATGTAATGTAGGTATAAAATTAGCACATATTGACGACGTGTGACGCTACCAATGATCTCGTATTATGGTTTCAATAAAATAAAAGTTACAAAGGGTGAATATTACATGTGGAGTATGTAATGGGGAAATAAAAACATACCTTCAAAATCTGCTAGGGTGCCCAGTGTCCAGTCCTCGGTCAAACGAAATATCCTCACTTTCAAGTACAAAGGAGCAAAGTATTGAATAATATTAATCGATGTAAAAATGTAGAAGAAAAAAACAAAAGCGGGGATCAAAACTGGTCAGGAAAAAAAATTGAGAAAAGTAGACCGCATGACCGCACCGTAAATTAGCTGGAGGCTGATGGAGCTAAAAAGTGATAGAAGAAAAAAGTGGTAAAAGAGGCTCCTTGATTATTATTAGAAATTAGAAAATAGAAAAAATAGGTAGGAAACCTACAGAATTGAGGCGAAAAACGAAGGCCCGCCTCCCCCTATACCCCTTCAAAAATCAAAAATTCTCCGGAATTTTTGATTTTTTGATTGAACCGGAACATCTTTTCTTTTTAGAGATTAGAGATCTAATCGCGAATCGCGATTAGAGATTAGAGAAATCATCAATAAGCATTGCGTCCTAATAATTAGATTTCCATATCAACGATACCGATGACTTTTGCCTTTACTGCCTTTACAAAAAAAATGATTTTGAATTTTGAATTGCAAATTGAAATTTGAGACGATCAGAATCAGAAATCAGAATACACAGACAAAAACTTTTACGGCCACTGGCACTACGGTGCCAGTGCACTAATTGTAATTTATGATTTACGACCGAAGAATAATACAGAAGAGTAATACATGGAGGAATCACAATTCTGCCTTTCACCATTATAACGACAAAGGAGCTATGGTGTATTCAAAATCGAGGGAATGAGACAGATGATAAAGAGGAAAAGGAGAAATCATGGCAGCAACTGCTGCAGATGCAGCAGCAACTGCTGCAGCAGCAGAAAACGATTCAGATATAAGTGATGAAATTCCGCTCCCTCGTTCTAGGCGAACTTCTTCATTAGGTGGCTCAAAATCTCCAGGTATAATAAAAATCTCCAAATATAAATGAATACACAACTTATGAATTTGAGTTCGCTATGAAGTTGCAATAAGTGATTAGATATATACGGTATACGTAGATGAGTGCAGTGTAATAACGCTTGTTTGTATGTATTATTCTATCACAATAGATTTAGCTTACAAGGTATTGTACACGCCGAAAAGGCTATTGTCGGAAGAGGATGATCTCCCTGATCCGAACGTGGATCAGATCGTCAATACGCGGGTGGCAGATAGACGAAGTTTGCCGCATGTCAAACTCTTTGTCACCGAAGGAAGGGTTAACGTTGCGAGTAACACCCGGCTTAGCTTTCCCTTAATTCGGGCCTCTATGGATCTTGACTCGGGACCTCACTCGCCAACACAACAACGAAGCAGCTCTGAACGCAGCCAGAACCAAGCAAGCAACCCGGACTTGAATTGTATTGATCCTCCTATCGTCAGGAGAAGGAGCCTTTCTACAAAAAAAGTTCGCTGGCCAGGTGGTCAAAATGAAAATGACCAGGTCAATAAATGCGGTTCACGCTTTCCCCCAGACGTGAGTAACCACATATTTTATAGCTTATATATATATGTGTGTGTCTTACTCTGGATCATTACAGTATATCGCTAAAAGTATCTAATTTTGCTGTTGGATGTTATTTTTAGGTTCGGGTAAAACTGGTGGAGCGACTGATGGAACTCAAAACTTTGATCATTGACATTGTTGTTCATTTAAATTCTATCGGTTTCGGGGGCAGTCATTTTGAGTGGAACAGAGAAAGCTTAAACCGATACTCAATAACCTTACCGGAAAAAATTAAAGTACCAGATGAATTTAAGAAATTCGCATCAATTCTTTAAAAAAGTAAATAATAATTATAACTTATCGAACTTCCTAGTGAAATAATAAAATTATAAACAAAATTCCATGCAAGTCCTAAATATCAGAACTAGAGTAATTTCAATTTAATTTAACACACAGTAACGTAAATAAATACAAACTAAGAATCGCGAGGAAACTGCCTAAATCGTTGTGTATGTTATTGTCAGTGAAAACAGTCAATATGTTACTTGTTTAGTGCGCATCCCATTTTTACATTTGATCGAAGAACCATGATGAATTTTTGCTTTCCAAATTACTACTACATACCGATACCTCATACCACATTATGTATGACATCTACTTCGTACTTATTTTATGTAAGTACTCTCGAATGACTGGCTCCGTTTTACTTTCTCTATTTAGTAGTGTGGAGAAAGTACAACGAACCCGGTCATTTATTTCTGATTCGAGAGTATATCAGCAGAATTTATCAAAGTTTTAGTAATTTTGATGAATTTTATCGTACTCTTTAACATAGCTAGTCATATGATCACTATGACCGACAAAAAATGAAAATATGCTCCATGTTTTTTGTTTCACTCACTAATTAATTACCTACAGTTCAATTCAATCGATGCACTATTAAAACCTGCCGAAAAACTACAAGAGAAAGGTACCTAGATGGTAAAGTCCAAACTACTAGACTGTCTATCCACTAAACACGATCACTGAAAGGATACCCGGGTAAATCGGTGACCCCTAGCGGGTTTTATCGTCGGACGTTACAGACAGACACAATTTCCAAATACAATAGATGAGCTTCGCTCCCTAATAAAGTCAAAAACGCAAGATGCCGAGGACATAAAGTATCAAAAATGACTTCCCTGTCATGCCATGTGCCATCGAACAATCCATAATGAGAGTGGTGAATTATTAGACGAAATGAGCAAATTACTTACCTAAGAAATGCTAGAAACATATTATAGCAATAGTAATATAATATGCTGAACATTGTTTGAAATTTGAAATCAAAATACAACAATAAAATAGTCAAATAACGTATAACATGTATGTAGTATTAGTATGACCTTTGACTCTCATCGTATGCTCCGATTTAAAAAGCAATAAAACTGTTTAGGTAAAGTCAACAGTACATTATGTATAATAATTTTAGGTTGATGTAATGGCGATTAGCGTATTTAATTCATTTGTATCATCATAATATTATCATTTGTATTTTACAAGCTTCAATTCAATGGCTTAAAATAACTTATTGAGAATAAAGTACAGCTAATACCCTTAGAGTACACAATTTGTTACATATTCTATGTACTCTAAGCTAATAGCGAACTTGTTTGGCTGTCGAATGAAATCACAAAAGGAACTTAAAAGTTTTACATAGTTCTTTCGTAGTTCATTACGTCTGAACTGGTAACTTGTAATAATATCAGTAATCAGTAATGATAACAGGTGTATAATATATGTTACTATTCTAGTAGACCGTATATTTCGTTTTCCTTGTAATCATCAAGACAAGGACTTTGCTACAGGTTGACAATTTAATAAGGTATAATATGAAAATGCACTATACACAGTAGCATCAATGTAAGACAGTATTATTTTCACAATAAATACATAAAGTTGTACTTACTATAAGTAATACAAAATACAATGTACCTACATTTTTAAGTACGAAGGGAAGTGGAGGTAATACATTATTAAGCAAAATAATTTAAAATAAATAAAATACACTAAACTATAAAGCTTGTATTATAGTATACTATAATTATGCTGTATTTAAACTAACTTAATTAAAAATTTTGAAAACCAATATCTACCTCAAATTATATGTACAAAGCAAGAAAGGATATTATACATAAGTGTATGTATATGTATAATATATTCCTACAACCAAAAAGTATACAGCGTAGACAACACAAGAGTTCATCAATAGTAAAATAAAACAATAAAAATAAAATGCAAGTACTGAATACAAATGACTGGAGCGAAAAAGGGTTGCTTCAATATTATTTATATTGACATATATTAACTTGGGAGATGACAACCTCAGATCGAAAGCAATGAAAAAACTAACTTTAAATGCTTTCTTATCGAATATCAACCTTCCGCTGCCTGTAGGCAAATATGCATCTTGTTTGATACATAACATTCAGATCTTTTGCACAGGTATCAACGTTAAAAATCATAAGAGATACAGTTACGCATCATGTAATAATAATACAACACCTGCATATAATGTTAAATGAAGGGTTGAGAAAAAAAAGTACCGGCCAGAAATACGTACACATAAAGTTACCTACTGTGCTCATTCCCTATGTGGTACTTTTACTCGTTATTGCTTTTTTTTTCTTAGTTTATAGAATCAGCTGCTGCATTATCATATTATTATCCTACAAGAAACAATATTGTACGCATAATACCTCTCCACAGTGCTGTTTAACCTATAGTACATTGAATTAAATATCAATTTTTGTAGCTCAAAGAGATTGGCAAGAACGATTATAAGAATGTCTTCCACTACTACTAATAATAATTACGTGTATTTTAGGCAACAGGGTTCTTGTTAAAAGTTAACGTATTTCAACATACATAATACGATATAATATATTTTATGGTATTATAATTTATAATTTTACGAGCTTAGGATAGAGTTTAATATGGGAGATGAAAGGTACTGCATTTCCACAGTATGTGAATATACGATTACAATCGCATGCATAGTATAGATTCTATGATGTGATTCATTCTATTCATACTGGACTTACTTTCTCTTGCTTTCAAATTTTTCCAATTGTTCCGAAGCTGTTAAAACGATTTTTCGTAATAGCTTATCTTTAGGGGAAGGTCGATTCTGTGCAGAAAATTTATTCACTGATTGATGTGCGGATGATTCACCTGCTAGTCAATCCCGATATCCATCAAAAGCCATGCCCAATTCCTCGAGAATGAGTCCCATTGGGGTTGTTTTGATACCAGCTTTATCCACAATGTTTGCAATCTTATTCTAAATAGTTACATTACAGAAAACAAAAAAAACAGCAATAAATACACTAAAAATGCATACTAGTATTCATTTTTTTAAACAAAATCATAAGTACAGGGTGGTTGCTCGTAACCAAGCCGTAAAGGATTATATTGATAAGGTGGATGGTTGATTGGCACTCAGCATGAGCCCTTTCTAAAACAATAGCACGGAGCAGGAATGGATGCAAATTAAGTCTAACCTTCCCCTTTAGCTGCATAAAGGACGTAGTATAGGCACGGAGTCTAACCTGCCTAATTTTTGCCAAGTCAAAGTTTTTAAAGGTAAAGAACTCCGTGCCTACAATACGTCCTTTATGCAGTTAAAGGGGAAGGGTAGACTTAATTTGCATCCATTCCAGCTCCGTGATGTTGTCTTAGGAAGGGCTCATGCTGGGTGCCTGTCAATCATCCACCTTATCAACATAATCCTTTACGACATGGTTACGAGTAACCACACTGTATAAGCAGACAAGAGACCAGTATAATCAGAATTTACCCACCTTCAGATTTCGCAAACGTAGAGAGGCATGAATAAAGGTAGCAGAGATCGGAAGAAGGACACCAAAGACAAAAACAAGCACGGATCCAAGAAGCGAGACAATGAGATAACCCCCAGCAAACACAGCGAGCAAGCATACAACCGGATGGTTTTTCTTGAGATCTGTTACTACGCGTTGATTTTTAGCCAGA
Organism: Sminthurinus bimaculatus; assembly: GCA_034698285.1. Taxonomy (NCBI): domain Eukaryota; kingdom Metazoa; phylum Arthropoda; class Collembola; order Symphypleona; family Katiannidae; genus Sminthurinus; species Sminthurinus bimaculatus. The sequence continues at coordinate 8,486 of JAQIVE010007180.1, forward strand.
TATTTATACAACGTCAGCATGCCCGCCACAGAAATTATTCCCAGTAACATCTCACCAGGATGCATCAACCTTTAGGCAAAATAAATGACAATGGTTTAAAATACATAATAAATAATAATATACATAGTATACAACGCATAGTATATAATAATATACTATGCGTTGTGCATGAAAGAAATGTGTTCGTTTGGAAAATGATGAATATGTACAACAAATACAACAAGTAACAAGTAATAAACGAAGGCATGATTTTTCTTAAAAACAATGTAAATAATATTTCTGTTTCTTTTACCCAACAAGTAAGAAGATGATGATGCTCATGAGAAAGTAGTTGCTTTGATAATAAATAAGATTCTCCTTTACACGCTTCCCCCATCGTTCCAGATCTGAAAACGCTGGCGCCTGAAATCGACTTGACTCTAATAAAAAGTCGTCTAATGGACGAAGTGGTTCAATTTTCAAGCCGTCCATCTATAAAAAAAATTGAATGAGATGTCAGTTCCAGTGTTAATGTATAAGGTAAGAATATTCAATGTACTTATTATAAATCATCGATTCTTTTGTGATAACAAACAACAAGGAACAAATAAAGTAGGTTTGAATCTCAAGGGATGAACGTGAAGATTATAAAAAAATATAAACTAAAGTGTAGACAAATAACAAAAATGTAAATAAAGATACATAGCTGTATTAGCATTTAGCATTACTATTTATTTAATGTTTAATGTACTATTAATTAAACAAATTAGTATTTTGACAAAAATTTGTCGTTTGTCTGGAGTAAGATATAAAAGACAGCAATATGGAACAATGTATAAATAAGTATCTACTTGATCCAATATCTATCATCTATAAATCTATAAATAAGCACTAAATTGGGATGACTAATAAAAATAAGTACATGATACTTATAATGTAGGGAGTAGAAGAGTTCATACTTCATGTAATATTAAAAGAGTAATGATTTGATCATGATTTGATGATTTTCATGTAGTTTACTTGTACAATGTACTGGAATTAATAAAATGAATGCTTACTTTAACGCCAACAATTGGACACAAATACTGTCAATGTCACAACACGTAGTTCTTAGACAGGACTTTAATAATTTTAAATTTTAAATACTTACTCTTTTAATCACTCTCTTCAACACTCGCAATTTGCAGTTTGTATGTTTTTGTGATCGTAGCCTTAGGATTTACATAGGAATACATAGCGTCCCATATACTGTTTCAATATTTCGCGGAAGACCATAAGAATTCCAAAAGCCAAAAAAAGAAGACTATTTGAAAATAAATGAAGAGAAAATCTTAAAAGCCGATCACGGATTAAATACAATTATTTAGCAATTATAGTTACAATACATGTAACATTTAACAAGCTACATACTTGAGAACACAAAAAAGATAACAATAACAAAAATAGTTTTATAGTTGAGGTCTCGTGTGTAGTATGAATACAGTACTTAAGTATAGTATTTTCTAGCAAGTTTCTTTTCAAGTTTCTGTTGGTACAAAAAGTTACAACAGAATAATATCATAGTATCATAGTTAATCCTGAAAATATTATCTTAATCGGGAGTCGTGTGTGCGTGTGTGTTTTGCTTGTAAAAACCCTAAACTTAGATTTAAAATTCGTTAATAATTAGTAATATAATTAAAAGTTCAAGCCCAGTTAAAAAGGGGCTGCTATATAATTCATTGAAAAAGTATAATAATATTTTATTTTGTTCGTCTTCTTGTGTGTTTTCATTTTGCATTTGCCGAGTTTGAGGGTTTTTCGAAAAACCTTGATCATTTTTTAATTTTTTAAAACTTTAAATGATTGTTTTTAAAATTCGGATGATTCAATACTATATTAAAAGTATTAAGCTTGACCCCCTCCACGTGTTGTTGCAATAATTCGTCAAATACCTCAAAATATTCATTGGTTTAAAAGTTTAAAAGTATAAAAAATAAAAATTAAAAGGCAGGGGTAGGTAACTATAATAGATGTAGTAACAATAAAAACGGCACATAAAAGCAAGCTATAACAAAGATAAAAAATCTTGTAAGTAGTTTATTATGTCTGAAGGTTCAGAGCCAAGTTATGAGAGAGAGAATAAGAATGAAGATTACTATCAAAATGAAAGTAGTAACTACGATTCTTTTAATAACGAAGAACCTGGGATGATGCAAGGAAATCAGTCCTTTGGAAGAGGTCGAGGAGCTTGGCGGTATGTCAATATTTAATAATAATAA
>JAQIVE010007181.1:0-10723 GCA_034698285.1 Sminthurinus bimaculatus
CTTTAGTTTGAATTTCTGGGTAGATGGTGACCTTTCAGGGGTCACAGAATCCAGGGAAGTGACTCCCCCGCAAAACTCCCAATTTAACCATTGTTCAGGAAGGTCTCCTCTACCTCTCTGCAAAATTTGAGCCAAAACAAACTGCAAAACATGCTTGCACTGTTTGCGTCCCATATCCTTTCAGGGGATTCTTGAAAAAATAATTTCCCTATTCTAACAAAACTTTATCGTAACTTTACAGATTCAAAAACGGTTTTACGTTTTGTACTCCCCGAGTGATAAAAGTTATGCATTTCAAACAATCAATCAGTGATTTATTAACGCGTTTGGGTTTTACCATTTATGTATGTCTCAAGCGCCAATTACAAAGCGAACTCGCAATTGTGGTAGATGGCCTCTTCATAAAATTTCTTAAGCGGCGTCCAATTTGCTCATTTTAAGGATTAAATTGAGATTCAATTGATTTGAAAGAAATGCAATAAAGCTTATATAGATTTTAAATCCAAGTTGGACAAAAACCTCTATCCCGGATTTGTGGTAACTTGCTTTAAAATCGCTTAAAAAATGAAGAAAACTCTTTGCGAGTTCACCTCTTTGACAAAATACACAAAGAATTTTGATATATTGACAAAGCGTAGCCTAAAACCTCAAAGTGGTATCCTAATTAACTGCAATTTCGAAGAACTTGAAGACATTTTTGGAACCAGCGTCAACTTTCTCGAGTATCAAGTCAAAGAAACTTTTGACAGAATGTCAGCAGTTAAAGAGCTTCGACGCCGATCACCAAAACTTACAGTAGAAAATGTCATTCCCTGCTGCAGATTGATTTTTTTTTCCTGTGAGCGCCAGAGATAGCGAGTGCGACGTTAACGAGTTTCCGCCAAATTTTGGAGCTTTAGCATCGGCTCTTAGTTTCAACACCCTTTTTTGTCATAATACAACAAACAGATATCGACTTTTATTCCTAAAGTAATTTTCAGAGTAGAGAAAAGGTTGCATCAAAATAAGGAAGACGAATATTTGCTCTCAAATTTCAAAAAGCTTGCTTATTTATTCTAGTTTCCCTAAAAATTAATAATACAATTTCATTGTGTACCATGGGACGGTTGTGTAATAAATGAGGCAGTGTGAGGCAGCGGGAGGCGGCGTAAGCGGCTTGAGAAATTTGTTATGTTAGCAAAACGTAACAGCAGAGTTTGAATCTTTTCCTAATTTATTTGAATTACACAAGAACAATTGTGGTTTTTGTAAACGGCGTCGAGTTTCTTGCGTACATTAGCCAAATCACGGTGATTTGAAGATATTAAGTTTAATTGGCTGTGTATTTCCCGTCGTCCATTTGTTCATGGAGTATTTGCAACATTCATAATGGAAGCTGCAACCGGAACAGGAAGGTTTAGATGCTAATGAGATGTTGACAAGCCTTTCACTATAGACTATCCCAAACGGCGTCGAAATTGCAAAGCTTTCTCGTCTAGCTAAAAACCCACAAAAACGTCTGCGAAAAATTGTTTGAGTATGATTTTGTGTCCGAATCCAGGCGCTAACTTTTGAGACACACAGCGCAGTGCTCGCAGACTTTTGGAGCTTTCGATTTTCGTATATTGCCATAGAAACTATGAGACCGCTTCATTTCAGCAGCAATGAAAAATGTGGTCGACGTGATTGTGCAAGTTGACATTTGTTTCGGAGCAGACATCCAATCAAGTCGCGTTACGTACATACTACACCCACGGCAAGAATCGTTGTTTAATTTACAAGCGGCGTCGATTTTCTGAAGACTCAAGTCAAACAAACTTTTGAGATCATACGTCCTGCTGGGCTCCGACGCCGGTCGCCAAATAATCCAAGAGAAAACGGCATCACAAATATGAAGTTCGTAATGAACATTGATATTTTATTTAGTCTACATGAGACCTTTCACCGAAAGATTTGCCGACCAATTCTTCAATTGTTACAGGTTATTTATCCAGCTTGCCCACTATATAGTTTGAAACGCATAATACGACTTCAAATATTTTGAGCGGCGTCAGAGCGCTAACCAAGTTTTAGAGCTCGGTTTCCAAAGGTATGTAAATGTCAATTTGCAAATTTATAGACATTTAGCTTGTCTCAAAGTTTTCGTAGCATTGAAGTCCCAAAGCATCCTGTATGAAAGTAATGGAGTGCGTCAGACTAGAATTTCAACTCCGTTTTGACGATAGTGACTAGAGCGTAGTAAGAACAATGCTTGAGTTCGCTATTCCTTTTTTATTCATTATCGCCATTTATACTTAAACTACGTTTCAGCGTAAAGATTTCATTTTTTTGCCAAAATGCCAAAATGAAAGGAGAACACTTTCTATGAACCATAAAATTTCTACGATGAATACAAACAGGTCTTTGCAAAACGAAGTAGCTTATATTAACTCCATGAGTAAAAAATCCAGCAGCTACGGCTTAAAAAAGAAAAAAATGCGAAGAATACTTAAAAACTGCCCGAGTCTTTGAAGAAGAGCGGGTTGTGACGCGACTCATTGTTATCTTCTGGATGATGCAGTTGCTCCAAATCTCTGTCGTGCTTCAAGTGTGCGAGCATTTATTGGAATTTTTTTTATGCTGAAAAATGGGAGCAGATTTTTTACCGAGCCGATTCTGCCCTCTCACGCTAATTTTCAGGGGGAGATGGATTGCGATGTGTTTTTCATAAGGCAATTATGATGCAACAGATATACATAAATAATGAATTTGGAAATGCTACCCTTAGAAAAAAATTTTATCAAAAAATCTCATGAGATTTTGACACGATTTTGGTTCAAAATCTAATCAACTTTGATAAAATTTTGATAAGATTTTCATGAACTGTCATGGAAATCGCACCAAAATCTCATCATCTATTGTTGTAAGTGAGTCTTATCAAATCTCATGAAAATTCCATGAGATTTGATAAGATTTTATTTAAAGGGTACTTCAAGATCTATAGCTGCACGAGTGCCAACACAACCAAGAAACTCCTAAACGGCGTTAAAATGCTTCTAGCATGATGTTAGAGTTATTCAGGGATCAAAAGGCTTCGACGCCGCTTCATCGCTTCAACTTAGATTTTGGAATGTTATCGATTACAGTGCACTTTGCACATTGAATCATTAAATTAAGCTCGGATATTGTCTTTTGTTCTCTATTTTTTCTTCGATTCTTTGTGAAACTACATCAACAAAGAAAAGCTTTGATAAGGTGAACAAGCAAATAACGGCAAATGAAGGTGGTTACGCATTACTCATGCAAACACGGCGGTAAAAATTTCTCCCTGAAATCAGGCCTCAAGAGACACGGAATGATTCATACAGGTCAAAAGGACTTTAAATGCACTCTCTGGACCTACTGCACCAACGATAAGGTTCACCTCGCCAACCACATTCGATGCCTTCATCTTCGAATACTTCGGGCGACTGGGTTCTATAACAGAGTGGTTTAGTGACATTGCTGCACAAAAAATTGACGAAAAGCACTCTTAAAGCGCAAAGTTTGGCCCTAAGTGTAGCAGAAGCTAAAATGAGGCACTTCGACGCCATTCGTACATTTTTGTCACACTAGGATAGAAGTCAGGATGAAGCTTCTTTGCAAGGAGAAACAGAGTGTCACATAAATGTACGGTTGGCGTCGAAGTCCTTCAATATCTTTCATTTCATTTCAATGATTTATTTAAGTGTTTGGATTTTAACAAGAGTGTTGGTGTTGAAACAAGCTTTCAATTAAAAGAAGACGTCTGTTTTGCATTCATTTAAAAACTGTTGAAGAAGTACGTCCTGATGCGCCTTGACCTACAAATTTTTCTTTGGTTTTTCGACGGCTAAAACGTTTGAACCGAAAATCAGTGGGACGCAATGGAGTACTCACAACGTTGTTCCTGGGATTTTTTATGATTCATCACTTTTATTTATACGCTTTACAGGGTCTAAGTCCTTGGACACTTCAACTCCATGGCTTTTTAACCCGGTCATTTCAACCCCCCCCCCCCTGAGATTTCATCCCCAACAAATTCAACCCCATTACTTTTCCACCCCAGGCAGTGCAAACTCCACCTGCAATTGATGTTTAAAGCCGTCCACGTTCCTCTTAAAATTCGCGTAAGATTGGCATTTAAATTCGGTCATTTTTCTCGTAATTCTCCAACAAGTAAACTTTTTCAGGAGTCTCGACGCCTTTGAAACAGGACCAACCGAGAGTGAGCCTATATATCTGGTTAATAATCCGCCAACATGTCTCTGTTCTCCTTCTAAACCTGCCCTTGAGAGCTCCAAATATTTAATTTTTTATTATTTTGACCTTCCAAGTTTCAAGGTCACATTGTAGGTCACAGGTTTTTTGCGGGTTGTCGAATCCCTTTTTTCTGTGAAAATGACGCCTTAGCAAGTTGAAGTAACAAGCTTTACAGAAAATCTAAAGATGAAGAGATTAACAAGCATTTTAACGTCAAAATTACAGCCATCTTAAAGAAAGCTGCATGGTGTCGAACGATTTGTCGTTAAATCAACAGGTAAAGACTTGAAGGCGGTTTAAGGATTTTAATGAACAAAATGATCGTATTGATATGGCAGAAAATTACCAGGAATGATTTTGATTTACTGCAAAAATTTGAACCCACGCCCGATTACCAGTCTCAGGTCGTGAGACTGTAGGAATTTTTCCAGTGCACCTACATATTAATTGTAAATGCCTTCTAATTTACAAAGCTGGTACGCTACGCTGAATTCACTTGCGTTTCAAAACCATTTCAAATTCGACGCCGTGCATTTATTTCTTACAAAATGTTTTGTCTCTTAAATTTGAAGTCCAGGTCAGAGTCCGTTGGTTTTTGGAAAAGTGCAGGTTCCAAGAAAAGCAAGAATCTTTATCATTGAAGTTAAACCTTTCAACATAAAACTCTCCAAGCGGCGTCAGAGCTGAGTTTTTAAAGTTCTACAGTTTGCTCATTGTAACAGTGATACAGTCAAAAAGCTCTCAAGCGGTGTCAGAATCATTCGAATGACAAGTTAGAGAGCTGTATAAATTATGAATCTATGTAAACGTTTCGACGCCGCTTCATGGTTTGAAACAAGAGTTGCCCACGAACATTATGAAGAATTGCAAGGGGTTCACATCAAACGTCAGATATATGGTTTTTATCCTGTGAGGAGCGTTGACATCACAAAAACTTCGTATATTTTTCTGCAATTTAGACTTTCTGTGGACCGTTCTAATTTTGGAACCTCATGACTTGGTTTACCTTTGACGTCATTTCTCCCAGGCTAACAGCATTATCTCTATGAAACCCTTTAAGAGGTCGTACGACCGAGCATGTCCACCTGTTTTCGAAGAATATCCATCAGCTCAGCCCATCTCCGGTACAAAAATCTGATGTCATGTCGTTGTTTGAAATTTTTAATTTCAAATTTTGTTTCATTTTGAAACTAAAAATTCTCCCATTTTTCTTCTCAAAACAATTTTCCAACACTTTCTTCTGATCTATCTTTTATTCGCTTGTTCTTGCCAATAGCGTAGTTCGATTTTCAATTTACCCTCATTAAAGAAGAAATTATTGAGACTTTTGAGCACACAATGCATGATCTTGTACACGCCGGATGCCGGATACTTTTAATCATGGAAGTTGCATTGTATTTTAAAAATAGCCAAAGTTATACGTCAAGCTAAAATTCCATTCAAAAGACATTAAAATTCAGAGTCCAATGACAAAGCCCATATTGTGCTGATTCTTTTACGGCTGAAAATGTGCTTTAAACTTTAACAGATAATGCTTTAAAAATAAATTCGACCATGACAACTTTCAGGAATCCAGTTTAAATTTTTTGGATTTCTAATCATTTGTGAAAGTACTCAAGTATAAGTCAGGCAACTTTCCAATACAGAAATTAAAGAGAATGTAAAAGGGGAAACCAATTGAACGGTTTGAGCCAAACCCACCAGCTTAAAATTCCCTGAGTGGCGTCGAAGTTGCAAAGCTTTCATCACAAGCAAAAACTTCACAGCATTCAAAGCAATTTAAAGTTTGACGACGAACAACAAAATTGACCCACAAGATTTTTTAGTGCCTAAAAGAATTCAACCTACATGAATTAGCTATAATTACTTTGTTTTTTGAGGAAAATTACATTAAAGCTGAAAAATGGCTGCACGCACAGTCATTCCGGTGCTGAAGTTTCGAATTAGTTTTCAAGTCAAAGGTAGGCATTGTAAGCAATAGAAAACAATATTAAGTTTGCTACTTAAGAAACACAATTCAAATCTTCATAACGAGAGAGGCGCGAATAGATTTAAGACGTAAAAGCAGTGTCAAAATTCCGAAATTTATTGGCCCTTTTGAGAGCTTGTAAAAATTTGATACAGAAACAACCGAGCCAAAATAGCCTTTAGGAGACACTCTGCAGCTTTAACTCCAAGGAATTCAACTTTATCAATTAAGTCTCCAAACTTTCTTTACAAGCCGCTTTTTTCAGTTTTACACATTTTTACCTCGTTGCACAGCGATGGGTTTGCATAAGACATTATTATGTACCAAAAACCAAAAATCGTTGTTTGCTGACCCCAATTTAAAATCTGCCGTTGGAGATACTCCAAAATAGCCAAGAAACTCTTAAACGGCGTCAGAATGCTTTCAGAACAATGTTAGACTGCTTCAAAGCTCTAAAGGTTTCGACGCCGCTTCATCGTTTCTAGATTCAAACTCCAACGTCAAACATGGAAATAGATCTGGAGTGTTGATGATGTAGCAAAATATTTTTTGCATTCAATCATGAAATAAAAACATACCTGGAATTTCGGGCAAACATGGGCCACCCAAATATTATGCGATGCTCACAAGTACTAATATTGTCATTTTTTGATGGGTATTGTGTTTCTATTTAACCTTCCTTCCTCTTTATACTCAGGTGCTCCCTTGGCCATTATTGAATGTGGTCAACAAATCGAAGCATTCGGGAAAATCAAATTTTATAAAATTTCAACATGACTCAAATTCTAACAGTTATATCACCAAGAAACACTGTTAGTGACTTTCTAAACTTAAAATTTTTCAAAGGTAGAACGTAAGATTACAAAGGACAGTATGTACACGTTGTAAAAGTAAAGAATGGACAGAAAGTAACTGATTGTGAGATACTAGACAACTAGGATTTTACGAAAAAGTGGTGTACATAATATACAGGCCTAAATGGATACCATCTTGGACTGTTTTCCACCAAAAAGAGGCAAAACGATGAATGGATTATCTACATAGCTGGAAAAAGCGGTGAAACGCAATGCATCCTTATTAACCATGGCAACACAATATGCTTTGCTTCAGTTCTGTTATGGATTCCTGTTGACTATACCCCAAATACAGCAAACCTATACGTCCTTGACCAAGGGCGAAGCCAAAATGTGCTTAAGCGGCGTCGAAACGCTTTTATTGCGCCGCCAGACAGGTGATTCCGTTCACTAGAATCCAGAATGTCCGAAAAAAATAGTTTGCTGGATATTCCGACTCCATTGACGTCCTCTCATCAACGAACCGAAAATAGATTTTGATAAATAAATCTGAGCAATAGAAGAGATAATTTGACGACATCAGTTTCAACAACATTTTTTTACTTTACTTTTCTTCTTGAATTCATCAGTCAAGTAATTGCATATTAAGTAATAATATTGTCATACAATGATAACTCAAAACTACCATGGACCTAAAGCACTACTAAATAATTAAGTACTATAAAAAATGTGTGTACTGTATGCACACGAATGAGTTACATACATAATTAGTAATTAAGAAGCAAAGATTACGATAATTTTAACAAAATGGTCGTAACTTAATGATCCTATATTATACTAATTAGGTCGTATCTTTTGACACAGTTTGTAAAATTTAATGAGAGCAGAATAAAAAAAAATATTTCAAAGATATACATACAAACTTAAGACTCGATGGGGAAAAAGCGAAAAAAATGTAACTATATTTAACGTGTCAGCGGCTCTAATTTTCATAATTGGTGAGATACACACAAGAATCAACAATAATAATGTGTGTAGAAAAATTAGCGTTGGTTGCAACAGTAATTTGAAGAAATCAGTCATCGTCATTTGCACCGAACAGTTCCGCCCAGAAGTCTACATTGCCTCGTTGAATCTACCCACAAAAAATTAAAAAATTCCTTGGTTTTCATTTATGCTCCTTTTTACAGTACGGGAAAACACACATACATATCAGGCAACAAGAAAAATGGGCTTTTAAATCTATCTGGAAAAAAATTATGCCTTTTTGAATTTGACTTACCATATCTTCAAGCTCCATCCCATTAATCACAACTCTCAGGTTTTGACTCCTTCTCATGGGTTCAAAGGCGTGAATTACAGAGACGCGGGTAAAATAAGGAAAGCCATAGACGGGGTCACAGGTTAGTCGAAGTAGCTTCAAATCTGAAACATAAAACAAGCATTTTAAAAGTGTTTGGACATGCGGAGTCTAAATAAACATACAAAGTATACCTTGTACTAGTTTATAATTTTTAAGCAAACTAGAACAAGTTATGAAAATTCTTACTTTTCATGTCTAAAATAGGGTCGTCCCGCTCGAACTTTTCTGCGTCGAGACATTCTCCAGAACCACGCCGTTCCCGCAGCATCTTACAAGTGTCACGGTTGAAGCCTGTAAACATCTGATCCATCATATTCTGCAAATCATCGTCATCATAATAACATTTAAATGTGTTAAGATGCAATTCTTCAAGTTGAGAATCCTTCCACGAATTCAGTATGGGGTACATGATATCCACAAGCTCATTCAAATTGACACGAATTTCAAGGTGGAGTACCCGAACATTTGGATAGAAGAGACGGGCTTGTCGTAGACATTGAGATTTGAAATCATGATACTTTTTCGGAGAGATGGCGAGTGTTTCGACAGTTGAGCTGGAGTTGCAGTCTTTGATAAAAGGACTGTCAATTTTATCTGGTTCTACATCCTCATCGTCAAGGAAACTTTCCTTTTCTTCTCCATCCCGGATGTCCTTAAAACTCAAAGATTTTAATCGAGGGAACGATTTTTGCAAAGAACATCCAGGAGGCAAAATTCTTCCTTGTCCATTTTCAAAAAGAAACCACTTCTCAATTTGAAGATCCTCCAAATTTTCCAAGATTGGGATATCCAAACGAAAGTTTTCAAGGCCCAAATCGAGTCGTCCAAAAAGATGAAGAGATTTCAGGGTCTTTTGACTTGATAGTAGAATTCGCTTCAAAGTTGGAGGGAAATCTCTGGGTGGACTCAAGTTATTGCGAAAATATTGCAGGTTCAGCCGAAGATTGATCAATTGCGGACGAGCTTTAGAAAATGCGTCAAAGCGATCCATTTTACTTGGAGAGAATCGGCTCCATTTCAAACTTTGAACTGCTCTAATTTTGCCACATGATTGAATTTCTTGCAAAAACCACAAGCAGGGATCTGAAATCAATTTCAAGTTTGGTGCGGATGATAAAATATCTTTCATGAGAGTTTTGCATCTTTCAAGTACAACAAAGCCTTCAGGTGTTGGGAGCACAGGTTCAAAAATAAGTTCTTGCAATTCCTTTAGAGGCAAACGAAAAGAACTATCCTCAGACTTTAGATCTGGAGTCGACGGCTCATGCTCATGTACAGGGAATTTAAGAGTGAGAGATCGAAGGTTTGGAGTCCACTCAAAGATTACTTTTCGGAAGACTTTCAAAGCAGAGGCTGAATTATTGTACGAGTTTAGACGAAGACTTTTGATATTATGCCCATGTTTGGAGAGGAAATCAGCGAGATCGGGAGGAACATCATTGATTTTCAAGTTGGTTGTTGTATTTTTGAAATAAAATTGAGAACATGGGAATTTTCTTTGAGGACTATCATAGCAGCTCTTTGTAAATTCTTCCAGGGTACCGACAGCATTTCGAAACTCGAGCTCTGTGGGATCCCACTCAAATTTCACTTGATAGAATTTGCTCTCTGGTCGAGCTGAAAGAAGTTGGACGGTGGCTTCTTCATTCCATAATTTGGATACAAGTCGAGCCTGAAGTAAGTCTGGAGCATCCAAATAATCCATTATTGTTCTCAACACCTATTTACAAATGAAAAGAGTAGAATAGTTAACAACTGACACTTATGAAATTCATTTGATACGGCAATATTCCATAGAAAACTTGAGGTTTTCATGAAATTTGTGCAAAATAGTTGCCACATCTCAAATAAAAATATTTTTTGAAGGGAGATTCACTTACCACATTATTAGCAAGAGCTTTTTCACGTGAGCTGGGACCATCCATTAATGAACCTTTTCTTTGGTTTAACATTATTTGTGGTAACGCTGGCAACGATGATGACGGTTGAAGACCTTGCTTCTCTTTTTGAATTACTTTCCGAATCTGTAATTGAAATAAGTCGCATTATTTTAGTTCAAATATTAAGTGGAAACAAATAATTTGACTAGTATTTTCACAAACGTTTTTCTGATTTTGCTTCATAAAATTTTGGGATAACTTCTTGTCACTCAAAAGTTTTAACTTCCATTTGGGGTGTCTCATATTATATTAGATAGAGCTTTTAAAGCATCATTGGCGAAAAAAAATCAAATGTTAAACAGATGAACAATGAAAGCACACTTATTACTATAGGTACTTACTTTATCAACTTGTTGAGATATGTCTGAAAGACAAGTGGAATTCCCTGATTGTGTATTTTCATTGGCTACTTGAGTCC
>JAQIVE010007182.1:0-10719 GCA_034698285.1 Sminthurinus bimaculatus
TGTACAGTAATACTAAATAATTCTAGAAGGTTGGCAGTAGCAGGATTCGCGCGAAGCGCGAACTTGTTTCAACGTATGATTTAGAGTATAATGACGAAAAAAATCAAGCAAAAGAAAAGATTTGTAAACTATATAGTGACGAATACTTTTATCATGCTACTGTTGTTACTTTTCACGATTATGTGTATATAGTACTAAGGCGACGATCATCATCATGACGACGAAGGAGCGTAGCGTGAGTTATGACAAGGAATTAATTAGGCAAGCACCATTTGTTTTACCAACCAAGAAGAATTCACATTTTCCATTAGTTCCTTTTCTTTCCTTCTTCTCCTATTTCTTTTGCTGCCTACAACGCTTTTGAATTAAAAAATGATACATAAGAAGCCACAGTATATAAGCTAAAACTACCACGCCGAACCTTAAGTAAACTCTTCGTCTTCTGTACAAGAATGCAGTTGACGGTTAGCGGTTAGATACATTAGATAACGCTATATCGAAACAATAATAATGAAGTAATAAGTAATAATGATAACAAAACACATTAGTGGTACCCTTATTATTACGATATTGCACAAAATCATTCCATATTTATATGCGTGTTAAGTGTTATATGATATAATACATTTTTTAAGGGCACTAGGCATATTATATAATATGGTACTCAGTTCCTCGCTCAACATACTGTAATGATTATGTTACAACGTACATAAATGCCAATGCAGACTGGGCATCATGACAAGACAAGAAACCGTATGACGGACTATCAACTGTCAACTGTACCTTGTACTAACCCGCGTGCGTAAATATAATTTGGTTGTGCCCAAGAAAATTTGTTTTTAAAAATGTTGAATGGTTAATTTACAACATTAATATCCTGCTATGTTGAGACACGAGACGTGTCTATATGTTGCATATACATAATATTGTATCGTGTGTAGAATTGTGCAGAACATAAAATTGCAGGATTTCCAACCACATTTTTTATAGCCATTTATTGTTAATCAAACGTATATTTATCTTTTTATACAAAACAATATTTTGTGAGCCTGAAATATTGATAAAAACTATTTGTATTTCGTAACAATTAGTTCTATTCAGCAATAAATCGATTCAACTTCGCAAAAAAAACACATCAGGAAAGAAACGCTAGCTAGAGGTTATGTATGCAATAGTGAGAAAAACTTTGTGCAAAATGCCAGATTTTCACCCCTATGTATGTTCATTTTTTTCTTTCGACTTTCATCGTCAGTTAGGGCGTGCTGCCTCATCGCATCCTCATCTGGACTGAGTTATTAAGGGATCGGCGCTAAAAGCGACTTTACATTTCCTTCCTTTCACCACGTCATATGCTAGGATGAATCGGAATCTAAATCTTTTTTTTCAAACTTCCATCTCAAATACTCGACTCGTTAATGCGAATATGTACGTAATATGAGACGTAGTTTTCGTTCATAGCATTTCATTAGTGTTTGCTACATAATAAAACTAGAAATTATTACAACCCATGGTGTGTAAGCACCGTTCAACTGTCGAATAGCTCAGAATTTTTGCTGAACATTTTATTTTCTCATTTCATTTGGACTCGCCAAACATTTACAATCTATGTAGGCTTTAATGTTTCGTATAATAAATTAGTTATATATGTAGTAAAGTAAGGTGAGAGGTGAGACTAACTTCAAACTTCCAGAAAAATTATCACCCGTAAAAGAAAGATGTTTCGAAAGATGATAATATAACAACACTAATGTTAAACATGAATATGATAATATACAGACGATAATAGTTACAATGGGCGACCGTTAGTACTTATCATTTTTGATGATGTATTTCTATTTAATACCTCTTAATGTTATCCAATGTCTTCGACAAAAGTTTATTCAGCTCTAATTGTAAGTTCGGCTTTAATTGTTTTTCTCGAAGAACATAACACAAACTTGCGTACGAATAACACCAGCAAATGACCGGGTTAATATTAATCTCAGAAAATCGAAAAATGCACAAATATGTCTTTAAGTATTCCTTTCCATACTTTAGCTTTATTCCAACTTTCAATAATAGTAGGGAACCTATGGTGGTTTAAGATGTACATTTAGTAGTTTTCCTTTTAGTTGTGAGAAAAATTTTAGAAAATGTCACAACAACGGAGATTTTTGCAAAGAAAATATCTACAAGTAAAAGTAAAACTACAATTACAACAAAGTAAAATCACCATGGGCTCCCCCTTAATGTAAATCTTTAAAATTCGCAATGTAAACATAAACCTTAGTATGTAGTTTTCTAGGTATCTAACTTGTTTGATTACATTGATGCAAAAAACTATTACTGTATGGATTACTACATGTCACCTCAAACGTAAAAAAGAACTTTGAAGCTTCAAAAAAAGAAAAGGTACAGAGGGTAAGTAAGTCCATGGACGGATCGTCCTACATTTACCAAAAACTAAACAGCTAGTAAACTCTTGTACTTATTAGTCATCAGGCTTTCCTAAAAGTTTTACTGTGTTATGTGCCTCACAGTACAGTGGTTGCCTCGGCTTGCCTCGATAGGGTGGAACATCACACACATAAACATTTAATTGCACGTAGACAAATTTATCTAAATATCATGCATTACACACACTTTTTTCGGTATTTTTCAATGACCAATAACCATCATACATACTAATTTTTTCTTAGCAACTGCTCTATTTGACATTATAAATTATAAAGTACAAAGGATACAGATACGGTAATTACTTATGCAAACCCACCACGTACGCAAACTCATGTGATAAACATGCATTTGGTGCCCTGCTTCAATCAATCGTAGCATAAAAATAGCATTCATTTAAAAGCTAAGCGCTTACAGCTTCAAATGTTTTCTCGTTATTTGCATATCAAAGTTCAATCTATACATATTATTGCTACCAAGTTATCATTCATATTGCTAATTTTTCCATAGAATTTATCATCTGCTCTTTGTAGCTCTTAATGGAGAGAACTTGATAAAAGATCACAAATAAATATTGCTCACAACAATAATAGAAAGATGAGAACATGCAGCCCATTGCATGCATTTATAATGTCATAAACTCCAATATAGGTTGATCTGTGCTAATTTAAATTGCCCATTGCATACAGATACAAAAACGACGTAGAGTCGTTCCATATTATTTCTTTATAAACTGCAATGTTAGTGTTCAAGGCATATTTGCAAGCACTGCATCGAATTCCCAACTCAACCAATTTATATACTCGTGCATAACTAAAGATCATTTGAATCTGACTATAACGTGGAGTCTTGAGAAGGAAAGATACCATTTTAAATTTTAAAATGTTTCAATATTAAATGTTTATTATGACAATGACGATGTACAAAGAGTATTGTCAACTTGTGGAAGATAGCCAGGAAGAAAATACCTATAAAAATACATCATATGCATAAATATTTATAGACATAAAAGATGTACGAATAAATACATTTAAAGGCATGTGTGCTATATGGTCCTTATAAGGACCAGTTATTATATCTTATTGTCGTATTGTACACATATGCTTTTCTTATACATGTATGGCATAATCAGTTTAAGCTGTCGAAAAATCAAATGTATGATGTATAAGTTATAAGTACAGTATGCTCTAAACCTTTATATAACTTTCCTAACTCATGAAATGGGTGAACAAGTGATTTACCCCTCTCACAAATGTACATACAGAGTGACAAAAAACAATCCAGTTTTCACTTTTTTAAATATATTTATGTCATTGACACGTTTGAAACGATTATCTTTGTGCAATTTTCAATACTTCAGAGTTCCTTGTTTTTTAAATTAATAGGTAGCTCTGTGGAGTCGGGTTTTATTCAAAGTACTCTGTACCCTTTGTAGTTCGCATTAATTTATAACCCAAAACTTTATTTTTTACTAATTCGTCAAGTTGTGGTGTTGACCTAATATATTAAAAGGAATTAATGTGCCCACATAGTTCAGCATAACCCCTAAATAACCTACCATAAGTGTGAACAAGCTTACATGAAACGGGTGTAAAGCCCGAATATGCTGGAATACCCGATGTTTTAAAATTCGGGATATCCCAAATTTAAGTAAATTGCACAACTTGGTACCATGGTATAACGAGCCTCTGAACTTTTTGATTATTTAAATTTGAATTTGGTACCCAAATTTTTTGTCACTCTGTACTTAAGTATATGCTTTACACATGTTGAAACGTTCAAATTGAAAGCTCTTAATACTGACCCAAGGACATACTCGGCGAATAATATTTAAGTACACACGAGCCCAAATCTTTTCTATTTCCTCTTGTAATTATCGGCATTTGACAACGCACACAAACACACATACACACACTTGGATATTGGATGCATGTACCATAATGTACGAAGAGAGCAACGATTTTGTTTCCTTTCAGCCTTAAAAGTGGTGAAAAACTTTGTATTCATCTGTCACGCCAGAAGCAACACAAATATAATACTATTTGTATGCATACACAAATATTCTTGGAGCAAATTTTAAGCCAGTCACGTATACAATAATCAACGATAAAAAGTAATGCTGTTATAGAATTCATGTACATACATATTTATGAGTATGTATATATATATATATATATATATTTACTACAATATTTACATGATGTACCAAATCGTGGTTTTATCATTTTCATGACTACAGGCAGTAGAAAATCAGAAAAACAGATAGATATATATACATACACATGTACAACAAAACAAGTAAAAATCCAGCACTTACATACACTGTAAATATTGTAGAGTATACTGAAGAGCTTGTATATGCATACATGTGGAACAGACTTTTCTCACTTATTTCACTAATTATTTATCCTGTACTTCATTTCCATTTTTAGTTTAACATTGTTTTCCACGCTCCTCTTTTCTTTAAGCTTTTACAGAACAACATCAATATTTTTCTGCATGTATAAGTGCGGCGTTCATGTATACCATGAAAATTATGAGTCACACACATGCTACTAATTCCTTGGCCATACAATGCCATACACTCACCACCAAGACATACTAATCACTTATTTATTCCAAACCTCATGTTTTCACAAATGACCAATCGCCAATACAAGAGTAATGCGTTATAGTTTTTATCTATTTTCTGGTTGACGATTTGTTTTGTCTTGTTTAAAAAACCTAAAAGATAATCCTGAATATCCCCAACTGATTTGACAAATAATTGTTTTTCCCTATTGGTAAATGCAGGGTGTATTATACATACACATTAAGCATGGGAAATTTTTAACAAGTTGTTATGAAAAAATTGACCATGTTTAACAAACAATAACTTTTGAAACTATAATACATATAAAAAAATACAACCAGTTATGTGAATGCTGAAATAAGAAAACGTAACACTCTGCCTACGTAAAGAAGATTGTAATACATATTATGCACAGACATTATGAGATATTTAACTACTTACAAAAACTTTGAAAAAATGAAAAATGAGTGTGCACAAACTACACAGCTATTATACCTAGGTATGAGACCTTTTAACCCCATTCGCAGACCCAAATACACTTTCCCCTCTCTGTCGTCTGTGTGTATATGCATGATGCATGAGTAAAGAAGTCAAACAGCAAAGACCCGAAAAGAATGAGAAATTTGGACATGACGATACAAGCGCATGTACGTTGTACATGCATACAAACGCTCACAAGACTGACAAAATTAACAAATGAGCTCAAATACTCTTTGCTTTTATACACATAAAAAGATAAAAAATGCTTTGGAGATCAATTGGTTTTGTGTACGTTCTAAAATGTTCAGAATGAATGGAATGACTTTTCCACAACTCTGGAAAATGCTCAGACTGTTTTTCTACACATTACACAAATGCAATTTAGTTACAAGGGAAAGTGAGAATACAAAAACAGCATTGAAAAAAGCCACTGCCACTGCCAATAAACTAAACAACTCTATTATGCCACATTACGATGCGGTAAAAAAGGTCGAGCAGAATGAACAGAACCATTTCATATAATAGTTATAATATCTTTCTTACTGAGCCTCAATGTAAACCAGACCAACTCAACAAATTGAAACTGGAGTGGATTGGGGAGGAAAAAAGAGAGTATTTTGTGTGGAATACCCACAATTTATGTGCCTGTATGCATATTTTTACGACCCTATAATGTATTTCACTATCATTATGCCGTGCAGCATCCATAAATGATATAGGATATAAACACATACATGTATGTACATGTATTCAGAAGAAGAAACCATTAGTATATAGCATATACCTAATCATAATATATCATTCAAGTGTTTACTAAAGAACTGCCTCGTATCAGTTTAAGCATGTCTACTCGTATATGTACTTACAATGTATAGAGCTTTCCCTCCATCTCTTTCTATAGCATACGAAAATGAGGGTAATGAAGGGAAAAGTATAAAATGTGTGTACAAAGCTCTTTCCACAATTTTGGAGAATTAGGGAGGGTATGGAGACCCAAGCAGATATTACATACTCCATATACTGCAAGCTAAGCTCAGTTATAGTTAGCCTATTATTAAATCCTTGAGTGCTCACTTTGCATCATATTACAGGTGCCTGCCTCTCCAGCTATACTAAAACTAATAACGTTTAGTTTCGGGGAGAGAAAAAGGAGTATTGAGTGTGTAACATAATACAATACTTACGCGTTACATTTTATACTCTTTATTTCTGTTGTATCGAATCATACAAGTGAAGTTTGTGCACTTCCAACATATTATACAATATATACACATTCATACTGTATCCGTACAGGGGAAATGCATGAATGAAGTGTGTGTATGCGTGCGTGTAAATTTGCTAAATTTATCGCCAACTCAAATGAACAAATATTTTGCGCTATCTACATGTGTTTTTTGCCCGTTTCCTGGAATATGCTTGATGTTCACAATTCGCATTCAACAAGTGGTCCTAATGTTTTCCAACGCACTATGCATTTGACAAACGTGTTACGAAACTGTAGAAGCCTTATTGTATTAAGATTGCTATGATTTTTATTACTGTTTATCATGGCTCTGATATTACACTAACTTTGAATACTTGCATTCCATCACCATTGTAATACAATTTAAAACACAGTGATAATCGCCAATAATTAGTCATTGAAATATTCATAATGTACAAACACATTTATTTTATCCACACACGCATATACTAGAAAATTATGAAAAATGCGGAAGCAGCACACACACACACATATTTTGTTACAAGGGTAGGGTAGAGAAATATTTGTACTAAAGAGAAGTGGGATTTGAATCTTGTATTGAAGGAGAGCGCCGGTTCATACAATGTACATGAGTGTAACAAGAGTGTAAGTATGTTACAGTCGTACCCAAATACGCCGCCTTTCCTTGCTTTTTAAAGCAAGAGCAAAAAATGTATGCTCAAGGTATTTACACTTTCCAGTATAGTTACAATAAAATTGATTTCATAACCATATAATCGTGTAAATAAACATTATAGACAATAGAATTGGACAGCATCACCCCATCAGGTTGTTGCAAGAGGCGTTAGCAGTTTTTCAATGCTATTTTTCTTGCTTTTGCGGCCTAAATTTCCCCAAAAATCATAAGGGAAAAAGAATACTTTCGGGGACTTGAACAAATGACATTCCATAGGGAGAAATCCGGCTAATTTAGTGGGATGCTCAGAACTTTGCATATGCAAGTCTTACATGCACTCCAGGCTTCTCTGTTCCTCGAATGACATCGCCTGTTGCTTGTACGAACAACTCCAAGCGCTTTGCTTGCAATTTTCTCGATTTATAAAACTCACGACGATTACACTTTTGTATGCATAATGCGTTGTTCTATGGTCTATGAGTCCTGTGCCCTGTATCATAAACATTGATATTAATTGTATAGCTACATTTTTTATAATTTACCCATGAAAAACGTTTAAGATTTCATACCTTTATTAAATATTTGTGAAAAACATTGTCATAACTTTTGAAACAACCCGGTAGTTTATGTAAACGTATGAGATGAAGGGAATAAATAAATATGAATGTGAATTGCTTTTAACAAATATTTCATGCAATGTTTACGAATACAAAGACACTCTTATTGTTTTTGTAGTACCATCAGAGTAATTTCATTACAATTCAATCAAAAGGTACGTTCTAGATTACTTACTTATATCTAGCCCCTTTATATATTCTTCTTGTCTATCTGTGTGTCCGTCGCGTCGATGTGTCCGTGGACAAAATTCATTAAAGAGACCCGGGCAAATGTGGGAAAATCGTTTCAGCGGATTCTGAAACGGATTCCACCTCATGTCTAAATGATTAATACGAATGGGTGACATGGTTCTTTTGGGTAAATGACGTTCTGAAATTAAAACTTTTTTATTTTGCTGTTTTTTACATCTTAGTTATGGTATTGTTTGTTCGAGCACACAATCGAGACAGACATCTTGTACAGACCGATGCACAGTAAAAGCGAATGCAGGTCTTAGTGCGCCAGCCCAGTCAACTATATACTATGGTACAATTTGATACAAATACCGTATAAACTCAAATACAAAGACTGTCATACTATTTCAATTTTATTGCCATAATATCCAGAAACTAGTTAAATGCTGATCCCTGATCCATTTACATAACATTGCTCACAGTGCCCTATGTCATACTACATGAAGCTGTCACACTAAATAAGTTATTACGGTAAGTCTATAGTTTTTTTCGTTCGCAACAGTTCTGATTGAAGACAAAATAAGTAAGTAAAGTAAGTATGTAGAAGTTTGTATTTTGTGCCTTTTGAAGTCTGTGAGCTATGTTACAGAGAAATTAAGAGCCATTAATGTCTCTAGATATGAACTTCATTCAAGTCAGGCTTAGCAGAATTTGAAGTATAGAATTATTAGCACTATGATGTTATAAATGATTCGATGCACAGTAACATTTAAGATCTACATTGTTATCATCACAGATAAAGAGTTCATTTTTTCTGTAGCCTGTATACTTGAAGACAATATAAATACCGAATTTGTGACCGCCATTAACTTAAACTCTTCTTGTTACATAAGGCCTGTATATGTATTACAAATAAAGTATTTCATACTAAAATCTAACGTAATCAGAAACTTACTCATTGAATGTTTGACTTAAGGGCGAAGTACATATATAGAAGCAACAAGCAACACCGTAGTAAGACAATAGGTACATACATGATTGTAAACTTTATAATTATATCTATTATGATACGTTAAGAAAACTATCTGGAAACCAAACATTATTTTTAGTCAAATTGTATGCACTCCTACAGGCTATAGGCAGATGGCCATATTGACTTGATCAATAAATAAGAATAAAATAATATGACGAGCATATACTTTTTACATAACAGTAGTGTGCAAAATTGGTCTCAAGACGGTCCAGTTGTTTCTATGCATCCAAAATTTAGGCGCGCATCAACTAAGTAACTGGTGTAAAGATGTACGTATCAAGTTGCAGCTAAAGTGGAAGTGAAAATCTGAACAGAAACTTTTCACTTCAATCGTATTCTCCATCAAACAATTCAAGTTTTTGGGGCTCGTATAACATTTTTTAACTTCTTTTTATTCACCTCACAAAAGTACAAACAGATAAACAGACTCAACTACCCAAGGATTCAGGTTCAAACTGTTGACCAAATATTCAAAGAAACATTAAACACGTTATCAAAACAAAATGAATAGATGAAATATGCACATACTTACATTTTGCGCATAACTATTATGCACAAAATCAAATCACTTTTTACACTTGGTGAATGTGTACTTATGAAAACAATGTAATGAGTTGTGGTTACTGTAAACTACGTGTTATACAAATACAAACACACACAAGGTAGAATTGCAAGATACTGAATACTGATATCACTGCTTCTTTCTCCGTCTGTTGTACTCTATCACAACCTTTACATATCTATTACATTAGAAAATGAAGTGAAATGGGATAATACATGTGTGTATACACGCTGCTCGTCTTATAGAGATGTACTTACTCTATAATCTCAAGAAGCAGGTAATAAATATGTAGAACAACGATTTGAAGCACTTAATAATTATAATTACAACGATTTGCTAATTGTTAGTTTGCCTTTGCCTACTACAATAATCACTACTATAAACATTCAAGATATTCTGACTACTATAGTGCATAATCTTTGGAGCTGTACAACCCTTCAACTGTGAGAATATGGCCGTACATATTATATCTGCATTCTCTTTTTATTCAACTTCATATTTATATTATCAAGAGGGAAGACACCAAACAAACCAAAGTAAGAAAACCAGCATTTACATTTACCCACATCCTTTAAATTCCCACTTAATATCCACGAAATAATAATGAAGATGTGTATTATATTATTATGTAGCATAGATTAAAAGAATTGTATGCTATATGTGATTTGTGCTTAAAAATATAGGAAATTTAAAAGTTTATAAAGTTTTAAATAATGCGTTCATTATCGCTGTTGGCTTGAGTTCAGTTCATCATCAAAATATCAAAACAAAGATCACAATCGTCTGTTGAGTGTGTACCGTATTTGCTCTTATTGCACTACAGCTTCTTGTTGTACGACCGTTTCAAAAGTAAGTCGCGGAAAATTAGAGCAAAATATAGAAAGAAACTTTTAATCTTAGAGTATATATAACATAGAGAGGCCAAACGTCCTATTCGTATTTTGAAATTTCTCCGATTTTTGGACTAG
>JAQIVE010007183.1:0-10718 GCA_034698285.1 Sminthurinus bimaculatus
AATGTCACAAATAGTAAAGTAAATAATGGTGCACAATTAAAAAAAGTCAAACCCTTAATTTTTCCTGCCATTTTTCTAACTTTAATTTGTAACTATGTGTTAAGAGTCTAAACTGTAGAAATTAAAACAACACTCACAATTTCCACATTTTAAAATTTTTTCAACCAAAATCAAACAAGTTCCTTTCCAGTCCCAGCCAAGAATGAAGAATGAGTCGCTCAACTCAACAATTCACAAGAAAATATGCGTGTGTGTTGTGTTGAATCTATTCGCCGAACTGCAAATTGAGAGAGAAGAGATAACAATAAAATTGTTGTTTTTGTCCCAGCTCCAGCTAAAAAGGGGTAATAAAAGTGAGAGTTTTTTCGTCTCGTGAGAGATTCTTCTCCACAGTTTTTTTCCACTGCCAAAGACACATACATACGTATGTCGTGTCGACTTGGATGTCCACAGCTCTGTGGTCTGTTTAAACCTTAAGTGGTGTAATATGGGAATGGACAGCAGCACAAAAGATTGAAAATCTTCCAACTTGAGGTAAATATATAAATACAGGTAAAGTGTGCTCTCAAGTGTAAACGCCCCTGCTGGGGTGATATGTACATATGTGAATGAAAAAGATTTTAACGCTTTCAACCTTTGAGGCTTGGCTCTTGGCTCCGCTTTGCTTTTTGGGCTCTTAAAAAATTTGCCTCAATTTAGTTAGTCCTTAGTACAGGTCTTTTCGTACTCGGACGTTACTTGCGTTAGGTTGAGAAAAGATGCAAGAAATTTATTGCTCCGCTCTTGCTTTGTTACGTTACTGTGGAGGAAAACGAAAGAGCAACGTAGGGAAAGATGTACAGACGAATGTATTATACATACTACACATAAACGTATGTATAGATGAAGAAGATTAGTTCATATTCATATAGGGAAGATTTTTTTGTACTGTGGGATATTATTATTACACAATAATTATTTTCAGTCCTCAGAGTATGCACATGTATATGGGATTTGGCCTGTTGAAGCGTGTTTGTTGTATACATTACGTATTCCCTAACAAGTTGTAAGTTCAGGTTCAAATTGTATAACCACACACTCACTCACTCTCATCATAATATATGGCACTTATAAATGCAAAATTATCTTTGAAAAAATTCAAGTCCACTTGAAAATTTCACTTGCCAAATCTTTTTCCTATGAGACGAAGATGAGAGTGTTTGCATGCATGCAAGTATAAATATCATATTGAATGATGTTCGCAGCCCGCACTCTCTCACACAGACTCTTTTAACATTTTAATTTTAACTGCCCACAATAAATAGGTGTCTTTGCCTTTTTCATGATACATACGAATGTGAGAGTGGCAGACAAACAAAAGGCAGCATTCAAAGTTGATACATTATACGGGTACATAATACATAATACATAAGCTCTTAAGTAAAGATGATGGTGTATTATACGTGCTTACATAAAATATACAAATACTGACGATGCAAAATATTCAATATTGCATTAAATATGATGTTCACACATCGTCATCTGCTTCTGTTAAAGCTGTGGTTGAAATTGCATTTTTTTCGGTGATTCAATCGGTCCCTTGGAAAACTTTTGAACGTGTTGATAAAAGAACACGGCATAGAAACCAGCCGGCCGTCATCATACATACATTCGCAGATACATACTTAATTTGTTAAACGTTAAGCCTTAATTTTGTGTGGCCGTTTTCCACAGTCCATAAAGAGCATAAAATGGCGAGAGTCAGAGCCAACGTCATAAAACTGTTGTAAAATTAAAATTATGTAAGTAAGTAAAAGTAGGGAGGGAAGAAAAATTCTCATCGCTTTTCTGACTTGGAGCCAAAAGCAATCAGGACAAAGAAATTAGGTAAGAGTCATGTTTTAGCCTCATATGTAACTGACGCGACTGAATAAACAATTCTCATCAGATTCTATCATATTAGTTTATTAGTTTCCTTTTCCTGGGTCGAATCCCACAAAAACAAATCAGGCGTACATAGTACATATATATACATAAGGTATAGATCGCGGGTACAAAGACAAACACATTTTCGTGATAATAGCAATAGCATAAGAAGTAAGAAAGTTTTAATCTTGGGTGCCATTAAAATTTGCATCCAATCTTCTTCTTTCGTCTCTCTTTCTTTCTTTTTCTCTCTCTCTCTTGCTCGTGTGCCTTACAATCACTGCAAAAGACGAAAGGCAACGGAGTAAAAAAGGGGTGTTCTTATTAATTTGCTCCAAGATAGCTTTTGTGCACATTATGAGGATGGGAATATGTAATGAGTTTGAATACTTGAATACTAATGAATCTTGGCTGTATAATAATAATATAAACTTATGATAGATATACAAGCACCAAGCATACGCCACAAACTCATTATTTTATTATGTTTACATGAATTAGCATGATTTGAAGCTCATTGTCAAGTTCAAAGAAGAACCCTCCAGGAATCCTCCTTAATTTAACCCTCAGGATTAATCACTTTTCAGAGAAAATTTTCTGCATTCATTGTTCATCATCACATGTACTATGTACAGTACACATAATATTATGTTGTATCATATTGAGTCTTTTTCATGTTAGAAAAAAGCCACAGGGATAACTATTGAGTCATTTAAACTAATCGTTAGTGTAACGTCAACTCATTCAATTAATTACGGATAAATATGCAAGCGCAAAACAGGAGTAAATTGAAGCAAATTACGTTAGGTGCATAGTTATTATTGATGAGTATCGCGGCTAGTGGAAAAAGATACTCGTTCAAAGTCAGCCGAATTAAGCATCGGGCACTTGAAAAAACTCCTGCTGCCAGTGCTTTAAGTTTATCAAACATAAAACACAATTTTATGGAGCATGACGCATGATGAGTCAACAGGAGCAATATGTACCAATGTGTACATTTGGAAAATAAACAATTCTCGGTTCAATAAAAAAGTAGAATTTTCCCAATGGGGAAACTGCCGTTCTTTCTCTTTGCCCTGGAAAAATATTCAGGTGAAAAATACTTTTTCTGTGCTTTACACTCTAGACGACAGCATAAGCGTTACACAGTCAACATGAAACGTCATTTCTCAACAAATTTTCGGCATTTTATTAACATGATTGTGGTTTTGTCCCTTGTTCTAATTTTTCTAACCATGGGTACAGCCAACACACTGATCAAGTTAAGAACGACCAAGGATCTCGAGGTAGAACAGTATTTAAATCCCATCCTTGACTCCCTGCCCGACTGTATGGTACACACGGTTAATTTTGCAAACATTTTTCACTTTTCTCATCTCAACCGACCGTCCGTGCTGACGAATCCATACATATTTGACTACTACAATCATATAGAAGATCATATGGAGTATAAAAGAAAGGCAGAAATCTGTCGGGCTAAACGTCGAAATTGCCTGGTCACCCTGATTCTCGCAGATAGTTCCACTGGAAACAATTGGACGACGTTAGATGATCAAGCTAGTAATTTCCTGGTTGCTTCAAAATCGCCTTTATGGAACGGCGGAAACGGTTGTTCCTTTACCTTGGCCTATACACTAATCATCGATGTCGACCTCCAGTCCAAAGAGGTCCCAACATTTTTGCCAAGGCCAATCTTTATTTTTACGCTCCCCTCAGGCCGGAAAAATGGGACAGCTCGAGGTTTTTGTTTTTGTAAAGTTTGCATAACGGAAGAAGATTGGCAGGAGGGCAGAGCAATGGAATGGTTTGAACCGAAAAACGGATTTGATTCTCTAGCAAGTTGCTATGTCCACTTAATTGATCGCGGTAAAAATCTGTATTGGCAGCACGATACTCTTGGACAAAACTGTAGTCTCAGCGCTCAAATCCATTTTAGTCCGATACACCAAAGTTCTTATCAGGCAAGGCTGTCTCAATCTGTAGTAAATTTTCTAGTCTGTGAAAGAAAACAGTCTAATTTTACGGAATCTTCGGATTATCATGAACACATGATATCTTCGCTCCTGACGCCAACTCTGTTCACTCCTCTCAAGCATGTTGACTTTTTCTGGACCGGTTACACCCCCTCCTACTACTTTATCACCGGGGACAATGTGACCCAGGTCAAGACGACTTTTGAGATCTATCTGGTACCTTTTCAAACCTCCGCCTGGATTTTTATTGGCACGACCTTGATCTGTAGCTCCCTTTTTATCGCTTTTGGAATCTCAACTTTTACTTTTACCTGGAAACAATGTCCAAGCTTATTTTTTTGGATCTTTTTGTGGTTGTGGTCATCGTGGGTTGATCAGTGTGACCGAGACTGTCCAGACTTGGTGTCAATTCAAAATCCACGGATTAAAAAGATGCTGGAGCGAAGTTGCCGGATTTTTTTTAACATCTGGCTGCTGATGGCGATCGTCTTGGGGAATGCTTATAAGGGGATCATAAAATCAGATTTTCTTATGCCATTTCCATATGAGACAAAGTGGCAGAATTTGAAAGACATGAAGGGAATTTCGTTTTATTTCCCCCTTGACTCCTTAGCTTGTAATCTTTCGATGGTTGAAGGATTTGATTATAAACGGCCTCATTCAGAAGGGG
The DNA here is from genome assembly GCA_034698285.1 of Sminthurinus bimaculatus. NCBI lineage: Eukaryota > Metazoa > Arthropoda > Collembola > Symphypleona > Katiannidae > Sminthurinus > Sminthurinus bimaculatus. The sequence continues at coordinate 4,549 of JAQIVE010007183.1, forward strand.
TCATTTTCTTCTGTAATTCGAACCCGGATTCTTCAGGATGTGGATTTTGCATGACAGCGGAAGACTTTTATCGCTCTAATTCTCCTGGAACCAAAAAGTTGTACAATGTTCAACTATCTGACTATAGCATTAAAAAATATGCTCACGTGTTCCAAGCCACGCGGATATTGTGTCAAGATCTCAATCCGCTTGAAATAGTACAAGGGAATCATCACTGGAACATTCCAATATTTTCCGCCTGGCGCAAAGAAAAATCCGCGATATTAATTGAAGGTCGAGAGTTTGCCTATTATTGGCAATTGGCCAAAATTTTCATGAAAATCGAGGGCTCGACAAAACTGTGGCATAACTACAAGGCATCGAGTGAAAAATATTTAGCTTTACCTCAAGGCTACCAAATTCATCCCACGCCAAACTGCTCAATGGGAAAAAAGTCATGTATGGACTACTCACAAACTGCCCCCAATCGGATGAAAATGCTGCTGAGTTCGGGCATCTACAACCTATGGGAAAAGTGGGACAACATCCGGTGGCCAACTGAAAAAACCCGGTGGCTACAAGAATATCTGTCCCGTCAATCCCAAGGACTATATTATTATGCTGAAGATGATAGTGAGTCAGGTCACGAAGCTCGCCCACTTTCATTCAGAGAATCGGATATTTACCTTGTGTTCTACGGCTTTTTATTCAGTGTGGCGGTGGCTTTTGGAGTTTTCGGAGCAACATTGGCTTGGGCATTTGGAAAAGATGTAATTGAAGTTAACATTACAGTTTCCGATTTCTCGCTCTAATTTTACAGGTGCCGGTCCTTTTTTTCTCTCGTTCGGACCAAAACTGAGCTATTTTGCCTTGATATATTCAGGTCTGTTTAGAAAATAGGAAATGCAATAATTGTACCATCTAGTCATTGTAATCTTTATGAAATTATTGTAGAAAAACCAAAAACGATACGATAAATAACATTCTTTGATCTTTTTCTACATTCTACATGCAGCACAACCTATCAGAGCTTTTGTAAATGTAAGCTGTTCATACCATGTATACATGTATACCATGTACGTAATATGCAGACAATATAAATATTGTGCATGAACTTACATATTTATAATGCATAATGACAATAAAAATAAGCTATGGAGTAAAAAATTACAAGTGTTCAAAGCCACAGTTAATATGTACATATTCACATACGTGATATCACATGCATATTATTATAGTTACTTATTATCACATAAGCATACGTCTAAAATCTTAAGGACCTGATAATGATAAGGAGGATGACTCCACATTTTACCACTATATGATGTCTCTATTATGGAATCCAGACTTCACTGGCTACATTATTGTCATTGCACGCTACTTGTTTTACTTTGTTGCATACTGTGCCTTTCATTTTGCTTCGAACACAATACATGACAACATAATACACAATTTGATTAATTGAAGAGTTGTTGTTTGTTATGAGCTAAAATTAGGAATAAGCTTATCAACCAAATGGCTCTAATAAAATAAGGTGCATGCTTGCATTGTTGCATCCTGAAGTAACGCCTGTCAAAATTCGGATGCCGTTTAACTGCATGATGATTTTATAACAGCGCAAAGCGCTAATCAAAGTAGGAAGGAAAAACTTTGGTTTTTGTTTCTTTTTTCAGCCACGTTGGTTTACATACAAAATGTACATAAAAAATTTCCTACCAGGATGGAATTCTGATTTTTATTTTAGGCAGATGACAGATTACAACGATTTATAATATTACCCAATACTGAAAAATCATTATCGTAAAGGCATACACACAGGCATTTCCCTGTTTACTGTTTACTGTTAACAATTAAAATGTAAAAACACGAGCTATTTCTTACCTTTTACTTGCACTGCAATGAACGATGAAAGAAAAAGGAAGTAACAAACAGGGAAATGTTAAAGTTTAAAGCAATTACTCTACCGCACATTAGAGATGACCACAAAGACCGGATCAAAAGCCAGAGATCGACTCACGGCGAAAAAAAGAAGATCAAGGTTAAGCGAATAAAAAAATAGCATAGCAAATAACAAAACAAAGTAAATGCGTATTCATTTATCTTGCTAAGAATTAAAATTACACGATTGTCAAAGCCAAAGGCATGAAAATATTCTTGAGTCAGAGAAAAGATGAAAGTTTGCGTGTGTACACTGCATGATGTGCATGTATGTCCCTATTAAAGATATGGACAGGAAAAACAGATCAACTTTTACTTTTCACTGATAAAAATAAAACTGACTTTGAGCATATCAGAATTCGAACCAAAATCTGTTGACAGTTTAAAAATACGAATTTAATTTATGTGTCCATTGTACACTGTACACCAGTTGAGAAGGGTATTAAACTCGGAAAGTCTGCGATTCCAAAACTCTTTGCTTTCACTCTGGTATTTCAATAACCAACAATCAACAAAACAACAAAGGACAGTCGAATAGCAACAACCTCTTTTTTCTTATGTGCACAATGTAAAATTTACATGTGTACCATGTTCAATGTTCATACATATTATGTAATGCCCCCGTGATTTGACGATTATGGAGCTACAATATTTCATAATAAATCAAAATGTTTGTGTATGTACATCAGAGTGCATTTTTCTCACATCATCATGTTGTTTACCCTGAGCATTTATAGTTTGGAGACTTGAGACTCTGCGAGCGTATCGAATTGAAGTTAATTAAAAGGCAAGTAGATACACATGCATACTCATCTCATTGGTGTACTGTGTACATTTGTAGTTTGTATTTGTACACAACTTTTCTATCAGTTTTTGGGGCTCAACATAAAATTGAAATGTCAATGCACATTATTTATTCATAATTCATAATCTTTGTACACTGTGCACATCAGTCTGCCTTACATAATAGAATACAGCAGAATAGAGCAGAAGACTAACAATAAATTATCGGCAAAGTCGGGGTTTATGCTTTTAATTGAAAAACTAAAGAAAATGAACCGACAAAAGAACCATTGTCCTGTTCGTTAAAATTCACTGGCCCTGAAGATGAGAGCCTTTGCCTTTGCAAATTTCGATTTCAATTAAAGAAGAAAGCCCTGCTTCAATTTGCATGCGTGTATTGGATGCTCAAGACAAAGAATTTTCTTGAATGTCTGTTAATCAGTCATATAATATAGTCATCATGTTGCTATTTGCCTTTAAAGCGTCACCTCTGTACAAAAGCAAATTTTTACCTTATAAGTAAAAGATTTTCAATTTCCCTATCAAGTAAGGTAAGAAATAATTTTACTTTTATGTGGTTATAATGCTTACGTCGTTATTGTAGATTCTAGATGTCATTTATGTATATCTACATGTCTATATGCATCATATTCCAGTGTTAATAACATTGAACTGTGAAAAGCAGTTGGTAGTAAGGAAATGTCAAATTATAGAATGCAGTAACTATTATGTAACAAATATGTATGCATAACGATAGTATATATTTAGGTGTCCTCTATTCCATACCTTTTCAATATTATGTATGTGCACATGTAGTTAAATGTATCTACAAGAAATCGGAATAATAATTAATACTTGCAGTCGTGTTTTTGATAAAATACACATCGACGGTGTAATTTTACAATGTGCTTTGTTATAAATTGCAAGAATAAAATTGTGCCTCTAAAAAATACAAGAATTTAAATGTGCTTTGTCTGAAAATGCAAGAACGGCATTATGTCAAAGAATTATACAGTATACACTCTATGATAAGGCACTTCTTCATATGATTTTTGTTGTACCTAATTTAATTCTTGCAACTTGGAACGAAGCACATTGTAAAATTACACCCTCGACATACATACATGGAAAAATAACAGCGAGTCACTGCCTTTTGAAAACTGAGAATCACTCACAAAACGTATCTATGTACACTTGAAACTTCTGCAACGATTCATTCATTCAGTCGAATTTTTACTACATACATAGAATTAAGACAGGTACGTACGTACACAACAAAAATGGCTTATACATATGCATGCTCATATTTATCCCGAACTTTTTATCCGATTTTATCACTCACTCTCGCTCTCAATCAAACATCGAATTGGTGTATTTAACAGCGTAAGTCTTACACTCTTTTTTGGTACGGCTGACTCTGAAGCCAACGATCAACCGCAAACCGTCTGCTAATTTTTTTTCCTTCCTTTCTCCTTTTCTTTGTTGCGTCTCGTTATTGAGAAAATCCATGGTTATTTCTGTATTGCATGGTTATTCGAGTTTTTGCTTTCCTATTGAGGAAAATATTTGTCATCGTGATGAAATACACAGACACATGCATGTAAAACATATAAAACCTGTATAAAATCGCACATATTGAGAATTTGAAAAGCTTCGTTTGAATAACGTGAAACATAATTAGTATAATAATAATTGTAGCATTTGATCCATGCTAGAGAAATAAATAAGATATCATACATTTGTTAAGGCTCATACTGATTACTGATTACGACTAACCAGAACTTTTTTATTTTATATAATATGACAGTTCCAATTCTACATACATAAGTACATATAGTGAAAAGTATTGGACACTTTCTTCAATTCAAATTTACTCATCTCAACATTACATTACACATTACATAGGTGCGATTCAATTTCGATTGAATTGCATGACAGTGTTTTTATTTCATATTGCACAGCAATAATTGAAGTAAAAACACTCGGGAAAACTACATGCTTACACATTTTAAATATTTTTATACATTAATACATAATACTTACATACACACTACACACACTTAACCGGAGAGGAACGAAAGCTCCAAAATCTATCTTTCTTATGTCATTATTTATTATCTTTCTTCTTTATCCGTAAAATTAGCTGCTTTGTATTAGAATCAAACAAGTATTGTTAATATCTCAGCACTACGCTTTTATACTCATACATAATAGTTCATACTTCCTTTTTTATCTCTCGAAAATCATACTAACTCAACTCACTACTCAAGTTATAAATATGTGGCACATTGAAATATTGTATTATAGGTAATATACGTATTACATATATAATAAATAGTATGATTTTGCAATACAAAAATTGTATTCCTATTTAACTATTAACTATTTATATATCTTTGGGGAATCTCCTTGGGTTGTTCATCTTGTCTCGGCTTAAGTTCTGTCAATTTACCAAAGGTATTTATTACGTGCTTATTGTAATCAACGACAGTCTAAAAATAAGTTTTAACTACACACAGTGATTAAGTATTAAGATATCACGCTAGTCGTTAGTTCTTATGTATGTGTTACATAGTTGTTTTTAGCAAAAAAAATGCAGTGATATAATAATACGTGCATGTGTAATTTTTAGTTTTTCCAATCTAGAAAGGTTCAATCACCCATCAGCATCAACTTCCCCTTATTTGAAAAACCTATATGAAACAATTCTGGAAATTCTATTCATCTCTCCATCATCATGATTCCATGATGATGAATGATAGTGTATAATATGATTCTGAACTAAAAATAATAATCGGTAAGCCATGATATTGCAGTTTGCATAGTAAAAAGGAATAATAATTCTGAAACTTGAAAGTCATAAACAATAAACAGTGAAAGAAAGTAAAGGAGACAAGACGTCTATAAATATCCCCACAATACAGATGATAAAACTATTTTTAGAAGTTCCAATCAGTCCTTATTTTTTGAGATTAGGTATGTATTTTGTGACATTGAGACATGATGGGCAAAAGTCCATGCATGTATGTATAAGTACATAGTTAAATGGAGTCACAGGACAAGGACAAAATGTATGTAATTTATCCCCGTAATAAAAATTCAACAGATAGATACATACAAAGATTTTACCAAGTTTCTACACAATTGCAACACATTGCAGTAGAACTAAAGAACTAAATTCTAGATTAGTTATACATAATTTAATAAACCTTCAGTATCATGTAATTTGTTCCCGGATACCATGATAATACTTTTCTGTAACAACTTTTTAAAAAAACCAACGAAACAGTAAGCATTGAAAACAATTAAAGATTTACAATAATACTGAATTCATACATACATGGAAAAATCCAAACGAAAAAGAGCCAGTTTGAGAGGCTGTGACGAAAAAAAATAATAAGGGGAAACCCATGTCTGTTTTACCCTATTTTAGTTTTAGTTTTAGTTTTTTTTGTACTTTTTTTCCATTC
>JAQIVE010007184.1:0-10718 GCA_034698285.1 Sminthurinus bimaculatus
TCGGAAGGTAAATAAGCGCAGCGCTCAATCATCCCAACTCGGGAGCGGCCATCCCAACTCGGGTACAATTACGGTACGCTTTTTAGTTTTCAATTGATGAATAAGAGATTTTTTACATTTTAGAACATTAGTTTGTACGAGTTTATAATGGTGCATAATTTATCTTAATCTTTGTCGGATATTTTTCGGGTTTTTTCAAAATTCAGTGAGCATTTTCATTATTTTACCTCATAATTTATCTTAATGTACAGCCAATACTTTTTGACATTTTTCTAGATTGCTGGAGTTTTGAAATTTATTGTGAGCATTGTACCTCGATGTTAATGCCTCTCTTGTCTATTTAATTTTTCCATATGTAGGTATAAACGGGTTTCCTTTCCCATTTCTGTAGTAAATACTAAATACTCACTGATTTTTTGATTGCTTGCATCATACTGTGTAAATTACCCTTTATCTATGAGTTAAATTGGCTTGTCGGCGACATTAAGAACTGTGTAAATTGTAAATTTTTAGCAATTTAGCCGCAATTAAAATGCCAAAACTTCAATGACGACAATGAGTATAAAAACAAGGCAATTTGACACCCTACTATACATTATAAATTATACATATAACATATAAAAAATAAATATGAAGCATACAACTTTGTACGGACTTACTGTCATCCTAATACTTGTCATTTTGGGGCTTGCTGATTTCAATAGCGTCAAGGCTGAGCCGGAGAGTTTCCAATATAGTTATTATCCGGAATACGAGGACTATGCACATTTCTTTGCGGTATACAATATGTATTGTATAATTTATACGGTTAAAATTAAAGTTTGAGTCATAACGCTTTTTTTATCAGATCTGTTCTAAAGTCATATTTTTACACAATGTTTTAACAGCAAAAGCCCCGAGCCTGTCGTAAAAAAGGCAAGAGATGTTCAACTTATTTAGACTGCTGCAAAGGCTGTGATTGCGACGGAAGATGTTACGGGCAAAAATGTCCTAAACCAGACAAGATGTCAAGTTTTTTTGATGATTAAACTGTTTGTAGTAATAAAACAATTATGAAATCAAACCTGCGTAATACATGTTTGGAATCAAAAATATTTATTGAATTTAATTAACCACACAAACTTTAATACTGTACAGAAATCCTTGACTGAACAAAAAATAAAAACCAAGGATTATTTAAAAAATGTAGTATAAACATTTATCAAGTGTCACTGTGAGCAGGAAACTGTTGATCGGCTTGGAAGTTCTCATTGGCCGCGTGTTTCATCGTGATGGCCCCGGGCGCTTTAAATGCCCACCCTTTGACCCCGGGTTCGCCCGGTTTTTCCACCTCCTCCAGAATCCCGATAGCGGCAAACGGGATGTGGTTATGCTGGAGAGTTTTGTACATTTGCATGAGGGACTTTGGCTCCTTCCCAAAAAGTTGTCGGGTGAGGGCATCGATGGAAATTCCATGGCAGACGAGCAAGATATCCTTGGATTCGTCCACACTCTCCAGTAGATGGCGAACAAATGCGTGGCTGCGTCGATAGTAATTTTCCGCGGGTTCGCCGGCGACAAGTTCGTTGTTCTGTAGAAATGACTTGTACCCGAGGTCAACATTAAACCCGGCTTTCGACAGTTCTTCCAAGGTCAACCAAGTGGGCACTCCCGCCTTGTAAAACCCGGTCCATTCAAAGAGGGATGGGTCAACTTTCATTGTTGTTGATTCGACGGACTCCGCTTTCATCCCCTGGAGAACTTCCTGACAAGTTTGGATAGAACGGAGGGCGGGGGAGACAAAGGTGAGGAAATTCGGGCGAAGGACATTATTCTCCCGGAGACCCTTGCCGACTAGATTTCCTTGCAGATGACCGACCTGCGTGAGGGGCGAGTCGCCCTTGTGGGTGTCGGGCGCTCCAAGTTTTGCTTCAATCGTGTCTGGCATGTTGAGATTAAATTTTTTGTAGTTTCCCTGGAGGTCAAAGGCCAGCTCTGTCCAGTTGTTGCCAAAGACCATGTCCACCCGCTCCCCGTGCCGGACGATGACAATTTTTCGACCCATTTCGGCGTTCTGGGTTTGGTTCTGATTTTGTTGCGAGTGAATTAAAAATATGGAAAGTGAGAGAACAAAAAGGCAGCTCAGAATTTGTACTGATATTTTTTTCAAAGGACTGTTCCTGTCCATGGAATACGGCAACTCTTTTATATTTGTTCCATGTATACTGTGGAGTCCGGCGTCAGGTGAGTGATAATCAGAATAGCTTTGTAAAATTAGTCACAAGAGTGACTGGATGAGGCAGAAACTCGTGGAGATAAAGAGGATAAAAAAGAGATAAAAAAGTCATCACGAGGCCGCTCGTCATAGACTGGCAGACTCTACTGGCCAGCGTGACTGTCCACAGTTTACAATGTGTACAAGTATATTGTGTGCACAGCAAATATTATTTTTGTCGTAGGCAAACACCCCCAGGCTTTATTCGCACCTTTTTGCAATTGACGATTGCTGGAAGCTATTTAATTTTTTCCGTCGCTGACTCATTGCATAATTTTTTAACACTGACTATTTCGCTGCATTTATACATACGCATTGTGGTATGGGAACGAAGTTGCGACTTTTTTAAGTTACCTTGCCAAGTAGCACATTTTAATCTCGCTCTGGGCTCTTAGTATTAGTAAGTATTTCAACGCCATTTGTTACATTTACTTCCGTTGTACATCATCGGTCTGGGTTACTCTACTACAAATACAGGTAATCCCTACAACATCGCAAATGTAATGAGTGGCGTTGAAATCCTGCAAAGAGTCTAGAGTGAGATGAAGGTAGGTAACGTTTTAAGCCTACGGCAAAGCTATATATTTATAAATGGTGCAATTTTTTAATGGTTCCACAGTGCAAATAATGTATTCATTTGAATTGTGTGGTACAACATGCGATTGAATTTTTCGGGTGTATTTAATGCGCATCTGTACAGGATATCAAAACGGGACATCAAAATATCATTGGAATATTTTACCATCCTGGTTTTTTAAAAACAGACGTTTGTGTTTCAACAAACTCTCGTCCGTTTTGTAGTGGGTAAGCTTATACACATGTTAAAATAGAAATAGTTGTCCTGTCCTTAATTGTCCGTAGTTAAAAAGGCCCAACGCCGCTTGTAGCTTTTTAATGCCGTGGTCTCCCTATAGATAAAGTAGAAACAGCAATTGTCCTATCCACATGAAGAATCATACGTTCGAAAAGACTAACAAAGGGAGGGTGTGATGTCAAGAGACGCATAAACTTTATACTAATCAGTTGCCCTTTTTCTTCTTATTTGCATGGTTTGCTACCGTGTGGTTTGCAAAGGGAAAAACTTCGAACAAAAGTCATGGGCTAACGATAAGTCATTGAAGAATGTTTGCTTAAATTCATGGAGTACTTTTATTGGTAATATGCTTCGTTTTGCATCCACTTTCATTTATTTTTCCAAACTGTCGGGTTTTTGCGCAAATATTTTCACTGCAACATTTTCCATGGTCTTTTTATGCAAGGAAAATTTCTCCTGCCAGCAACGTTTGTGACCACAGTTTGTCTTTATGTTATATAATTCTGTTCCCTATGAGCTGTTTTGGCCAGTGGAGTCGAAATCTCTCAATATTTTTTTGCTGCAAAATCTAGCATCTTAGCTGAAAAAAAGAAATCTACAATAACGACGGCATTTTCATGTATTTTTGCAGAATTATTTCATTCAAGCGTGCACTCCTCATTTTGTTCAATTTTAAGATCGCTATAACTATAAAGCCACTTAATCAGTCCGCTGAGCTACAAAGGCTGTGCTTGCAAGATAAACGGCATCCGTACAAAACTGTGAAAACGGACATAATGCTTTGAAAATATGATTTGATGCAATAACTTACTCAAAGAAATCGTTTTTTAACCTAAACATTTATAAAAATTCGACGCCACCCATGATTTTTCTGGCGCTCTTTGAACGTTTTAGTACATACAGATTCAGTATGAATAACGACATTTAGTTGTTGCAAAAACTCACGATCACTTAGGGTTATAGAATGGAACAACTTTTGATCCTCCACATCCGTTTTAAGCTGACCACGACTACAAAAAAAATTCCATGAAGACGATGCATTACAGAAAAATGTACGTTAAAATGCTAGAAGGGATTGTTATGTCTTAAAATTCAACATAAAAAACCTTTTGCACACAGGATTGGAAAATGTCCATTTTCCTGAAGAAAGAACTTGGTTTTTTGCGCTCATTTTTTCAATCCTTTCAATTTTTCTTCATTCTTTTATGATTCTAAACTCTAAACGCTAGACTTGTACAAAATCTTGTTAAGTTTTCAGTTCTTAGTTAGATATTTCAGATATCTAGAGAGCATTGAAATGGATTGCAAAAAAAACTCGAATGTTTTAATTTGCAATAGAATTTTCGTAGGAAACAAATGAAATGAAAGGAGCTTGTGGGAAACTTTTACGCCGCTTGCTGTTGAAATCAAGCGGAAAGACATGCTTGAAATCCCTGGGCAAAAACGTCCTGCCTTTGAAAAGTTAAAGGCTATTGTACCGAATTTGACCCTTTTAAAATCCTGTGAATCTACTTTAGATCAAAAATCACGTAAATTTAAATAAAGGGACTTTTTGTCTACAGTATTTACTGAACTTTTTCACGTTTTTCAAACGACGTTGAATTTTCCAAAAACTTTGGAACGAATAGATCCAAGTAGAACAGTAAGCTGCTGAGCTAACCCAAACAACAAAATAAGACTAAGTGCTTGAAAACCTGCACTTGAATTTTGCATTCATTCTATACAAAAAGTTCTCGTTTCGTACTCTTTGCAGTGTTTCAACGCCACTCGTTACAATTTTCCCTGTGCTGGAGCACGATAATCTGGAGAACTGTTCTGGTTTGTTGATGATTGCCGACAATATCGCAAATGTAATGAGCGGCGTCGAAACCTCTCAAAGGTTTCAGAGTGAGATGAACATAGTACATGTGTCAAATTATGCCCTTTGACAAAGTAATTTAAAAAACGGTGCATTTTTTCGGTTCTACAGTACAAATACCGTATTCCCGGGAAGTGTGTAACAAAATTTGTGGAGTACGACATGCGATGGCATTTTTCTTTTGGTGTATTTAATTATCCACTGTATGTAATTGACATTAGAATGCATCATCAAAATTATATGATGATATTTTTCATCCTACTTTCGAAGATACAGATTGAGTATTTGTGTTTTAATAAACTTTCATCCGTTTTGTGGTGGACCATCAGCGGATGCGCTTTAAAAACAAAGCGGTGTACCTTTCTTTTGGCCGCTGTTATAAAAAAGGTTCAACCCTGCGTACAGCTTTACGTGCTGTGGACGCGTTATACACAGTTTAGAGATATAGTGTAGCCACGAATTTATTTTGAAATGCAAAATATTACGCATTTCCCAAACGAATAACAGAGGAAACTGATATGATGTAAAAAAGTCTACAGATTTTCTCTAAATCGGTTGCTTATCCGTGGCTGCTTCACATAATTTGTTACTTTTTAAGGACATTTATGCCAACAAGTCTTATAGCAACAATGACACTTTCCTCACGTGAGGAAAGTATCATTCCTCCCTCCCTTTGGAATCGGAGAGAAATTGCATCTTTCCTATAAATAAGTTACCTTGCCAAGTAACGCGTTTTAATCTTGCTGTGGACTCTAAGAAGGATTTCAACGCCACTCGTTATATTTTCCTCCGTTCTGCATCACCGAGTGAATATTCCAATGTTCTGTAATCTTCTTAAGAATCTGCAACAGCTCAAATGTCATGAGTGGCGTCGAAATAATGCAAAAAGTCCAGAGTAAGATGAAGATAGGTAATGATTTGTCAACTTTCCCTTTGACAAAGTAATTTATAGGTGCATTTTTCTCCTGTTCTACAGTACCTACAAATACCGTATTTACTTGAATTGTCTCACAGCAAATTTTAGTAGCACGACATGCCATGGAATTTTCATTTTAATGGGTATATTTTGTGCTCTTATGTAACGGACATCCGAATGGGTCATCAAAAGTTTATGATGATATTTTTTCATCCTAAATAGTTTTGGAGAAATATATAGATTTACCATATGCCTTTCAATAAAATTTTGTCCGTTTTGTACAGGACAAACTAGTGCATCTTAAAACTCAAACAGTTGCCCTGTGCTTTTGACCGCTGTAATTCAAAAGGTGCAAAGCCGCTTTTAGCTTTTCATGCTATGGACTCGCTATTAGCAGCGTACAGATACTGCAACTCCTGCTTTGGATTGACATGCAATATCCTACGCTCTATCCGAAGGAATAAGATAGGGATGAAGTGACGTGAAGGGCCCATACATTTTGTCTTACTTAAAATTGTCGCCATTTTTCGTCTGCTTTACATCCATGATTTGCTATTGTTTAGGTTGCACAGGGAAAAACTTGTAATGATATCATGGGTCATGGGCTAAGTCATTGAAGAGTGTTTGCTTTAATTAAAGGAGTATTTTTGTGAGAAATATTCAGCTGATATGCTTTGCTTTGCATTCACTTTCATTTGTTTTCCCTGTCTTTCTGGTTTTTTCACTGCAACATTTTCTATAGGCTTTTCGTACAAAGAAAATTATGCATGTTAACAATTTTCAGGTGTGTCTTGATTATCCACCACGCATCACCAAATGGAGAATTTCGGCCAGCGGCGTCAAAGTCCCTTAATATTTCTTTGCTCCAAAAGCTACATACTTTAGTTGTACAAAATTGGAATTTACAACAATGACGGTCTTTTTTATTTCTCTTTGCGTCTGTATCTCATTCAAGCGTGCATTCCTCATTTTGTTCGACGTTTGTATCTTTTTTAAAACTTTAAGACACACAATAACTATAAAGCCACTTAAAAACTCCGTTGAGCTACAGAGCCTATGCATATTGAGGTAAACGGCACCCGCGTATTAAACTGTGAAAACGGACATAGCGTTATGATTTTGAAATATGATTTGATGTAATAACTTACACAAACAAATAGTTTTTTAACCTAAAATTGTGTGAAAGTTCGACGCCACCTATGATTGAAATCCAACATAAAAAACCTTTTTGCCTACAGGATTGGAAAATGTCTATTATTCTGAAGAAAGAACTTAGTTCTTTGCGCTCATTTTTTCCATTTGCCTTTATTCTTTTATGATTCTAGACTTGTAAAAATCCTTGTAATGTTATCAGTTCTTATTGTTCGATATTTCAGACGAGATTTGAGCATTGAACATACTGGATTGAAAAACGGATCCAATTGTTGTAAACGGATTTTTAATGAGATGCAATGGAAATTAAAGGAAAAATTAGGCCTTTTTGACGCCGCTTGCTTTTATAATTGAGCGGAAAGGGGTGCTTAAAATGTAAGGTTAAAGAAGTCCTGTCTCTGGAAAAGTTTAATACTATTGCACTGTATTTATCCCTTTTAAAATCCTGTGAATCTTCTTTAGATCCAAAACCACCTAAATTTAAATAAAGGGAGCTTTTTTCTACAGCATTTACTGAACTTTTTCATATTTTTCCAAACCACTTCGAATTTTCCAAAAATTCCAAAATTTACCACAATTGGGAATGAATCGATCCACCTAGAACAGTTAGATAGCTGCTGAGCTAACCCAAGCAGAAAAGTAAGAATAAGTGCTTGAAACCTGCACTCGAATTCTACATTCATTCTACACAAAAAGCTGTAGACAAATTAAAAGTTACATTATTAATTACAATTTTTGTCTACGGCCCTCATTATCTGCCAAATTAATTGCAAATTGTCTCCACACCAATTTACGATTGAGTCAACTTGCCGTGTTGTCAAATGAAGCAGAATGCACGACGGCTTTCAACTTGCCCTCTGTTTTCTGATGGGCTTCACCACCGGAACCCTACTTTGGCACATTTACGACCCCAAAATCTCCCTCAACATCACTTCGCCCTCCTTTTCCCCTAATAAAGAAAATGATAAAGTGCCTTGCCCACAGTGTTTCTGCGCCGAAACTAAAAATTCTACGTTCAAAAATACCCGCAAGCTAACCCCGATCTCTGCCCCGCCCCTCATTCACACCCCTGCGCTCACCGTCCGTCCTCCCACCACTACTACTACCAGACCACCCCCGCTGACGTTTGAAAAACTGGCGTATCGGGCAAAGACTGACAAGATCTCAGCTCATGGCTATCAATGCATGTATGAAGAGGCCCTCGCCCCTTATCGAAATTTGAAGGGGCTCAAATTTCTGGAAATTGGTCTGGGGTGCAAAATGACCTGGGGAGTTGGGGCGTCCTACAGTGTGTGGAATAACTACTTTGCAGACGCCCAAATATACATCCTGGACATTGCCAAGGAGTGCGGGGAAAAGTGGTATAAGACCCTGCTGGAAAAAAGGGCGAATGAGAGCAGCAAAAGTTTAGCGAATAGAACCAAAACTCAAAAGCGGCTTCCAATCATGCTTTATGGGAGCGAAGCGGACCGGACATTTTTGAAAAAGGTGGTTAAGGCCCACGGCCCTTGGGACATTATTATCGACGACGGGGGCCACTTTCTCAACCTGCAGATCACGGGGTTTCAGGAGCTGTGGCCCGCAGTCGCCCCGGGGGGAACTTATTTTATCGAGGATCTCCATTTCAACGCGGATACCAAGCGGTATGACGGGACGCCCAGTGGGCTGTCAGAGGGCAATACAACCACGTTCATCAGCATGATCTCGCAAATTTATGCCCAGTCTATAACGAAGACGGGCCTGGGCGCAAATCTCAGCCGGCTGGAGTGCTGCAGGGCCGTGTGTCGTTTTAAAAATCGCGGAGTGCGCAAGTCTCAAGGATATTTATGATACTGTGTTTTTACTTGTATTTTGTATGCCAAAGTAAATATTTAGCCGCTGGCATTTTATAGTTCAAAATCATGTTAGTTTTTGCTCATTTAATTACTTATTTTTGGTTTAAAAAAATAAAATTCAGCTGTTTTAGCTTTGGAAACGCTTTTTACTTTGACTAAGTCATAAGTAAACTTCCAAAAAAATGCAAACACATCAATGATTTTATGGGTAGATTCGACGCCGCTTAAGGTAAAAATGCATGCAAATTCCCAGTGTTGCACGTAGGTCTTATGGTCCCTTCATTTTCACTTATACTAAACCTGTTATTTCTCGTTATAAACATCAAAAGTGACTTAAAAATCATCAATTTTTTGACCATCAACACGAGAAAAGGAAAAAGTAGACTGAGCAGCCATACTTTGAAAATCAGCTTAATATTTGGATCATTTGAGCCCATAGGTTTAAAACTGGGCGCTTTATCATCAATAAAATCACCCATGTATTCTTGATCCACATTTTGCTGTTTTTCTTTCGGTGAATTTTTTCGGGATCGATTGAAAACATTTCTAGAGGGAAAAAAGTAAATTTCTTCCCACTTCTCCCACAACTTGAAAATCCCCGAGGACATCAGGGCAATCAAGGATTTCTCAAGGCGTCTTGGATTAAGCACGTCAAATCTCTCTTCCATGAGAAATCCTTTAATCTGACTAAAAGAGAGATCCTTGACATTCTCGTTGTGGGAAAACTTGAGTTTTTCATCTTGTCTCATCATTCTTTTAAAAATATTCCAAAGCATTTGAAAGTCTTCAGAGGGCATGAGGAAAACAGTCTTGCTGTTCCGCAAGTTGCTTTGGATGAGCGCCGGCAGCTGTTCCGAACATGTGATGCTTCGAGAAGCAAGGATCTCTAGAATCCTGTTGTATTTTCTACAAGGCTGTATATTCTGGCAGCTTGATTCGAAGAATGGTTTGTACAATTCGTCGGCTGAACAACCCAATTTTTGACACGCTACTTGTAAAAAACTTTGCTGCTTTGCGTCGTACTTGGTTTCAAACGGGGCTTTGAAACTAGACGTTATTTGATGATCAAAAATCCTGCGCGGTCTGATAACCTCGGGTTCCTGAATTTCACAGGGCAGACCGATTTCTGTGTAATAGAAGAAAAATCGGTCCTGTTTTGGTATGTCCTTATCATCGACGATGAAATCTCTTGCAAAAGCCCACTTTGTTACAAAAGGGAAACTCAAGGCATACTCAGATTGCAGAACGGCCCTATACGCATTATTAAGGATCAACGAGAAGATCAACCAGAATGCGGTGAGGAGTCGAAAAACTTTA
The DNA here is from genome assembly GCA_034698285.1 of Sminthurinus bimaculatus. Taxonomy (NCBI): domain Eukaryota; kingdom Metazoa; phylum Arthropoda; class Collembola; order Symphypleona; family Katiannidae; genus Sminthurinus; species Sminthurinus bimaculatus. The sequence goes on from JAQIVE010007184.1 coordinate 10,147, forward strand.
CCAAGGTTCTGAGACCCTGTTTTAAAGGACTTAAAATCGTCAGCTTGATCAACAAAGATTCCAAAGATCCAGATAATACTCCCCAATAGTAGGTTTGCAAATGCTTGGAACAACCTCCAAAGTCTTATTAATATTGACCTTGAGCGATTATTTTTCTTTGAAAAGACCAGTATCATCCACGATTGTAAGATCGCCGTAATCATCAACAGAATCAAAACAAAGGTCCAGGATTCCGGTGTTAGAGGAGTTGTGTAGATGTCCGTTGAGTCTTTTAAAAGGTGGAACCCATCTGCAGTAATAAACTTGTATGTTGTCTCTCCACTTGGGAACCAAAATCCTTTAAGGGTTTTGATAGCAGTTCCTGATACTCCTTGGAACAGCCCTTGCTTCTTGTAACAGATAAATTGCTTAAGTCGTCTGTTTTTAGGGATTTCTTGTTCCTCCTTAACGACTGTCAGATTTAATCGGGGAAAAAGAAAGTTAATTGTTGAATTAGCAAGATCTGTTGGGTGATCGCGGTGAAACGTGGACCAAAATTTATTTTCTGGCAAAATGATTTGGCTCAAATCACC